>JAOSBM010000205.1:22938613-22949394 GCA_027568955.1 Erythroxylum tenue
TAGAAACTTTAAGGGTCAATATGTGATATTTGATCTTATAAGGATTTATTAATAATTATAATTAAAGTTTGACTTTACTTGTAATTTTAATAAAATCCAAGGATATGAAAAATAAGATTTTTCATATAAAAGAAAAAATTAGAAAAATGGATGCTAGCACTTCTAACAATTTTTCCTCTCAAATTTGATTTGAGTTTTTCTCCGAAAAGATCTGTGGATACTATTAGAGGCCGGGCGATTGACCACCTCGTGGAATTGACAGTTTCGAAGAATTGGAAATTTGTAACAGGAAATCGAAAAAGGTTAGTTTAACTTTGTCAATTTCTTATTTTATGTTTCGAATTTAATTCTGTTAAAGTTGATTCTGTGAAAAGTTTTTATATTATTTCCGCTGCGCTTAGATTTGATCTTGCGTATATTTTCGGTAGAGTAAATAACCTCCAGAGTGTTTATATTTCTCAAACAACTCAAAATAAGAAACTTATATATCCCACTCTAATATTTTTATCGCATATTAAATAACCTTAATTGGAGTTTGTACGAGAAATTAATGACTAATTTGCAAAATAGAATTGCATTTGTCTTTTAAATCTTTCTACGAAGCGGGATGGGCTCTGGCATGCCCTGATCCTAGGTCATGAATATCTTATAACTTTTCTATAATTGATACGCTTCGAAACATTTTCTCTACTCTTTACACGAAATGGCATATAGCGATCTCCTAGGCATTTTTCAATCAAAATTTGAGAATTCTTCTTGATTTTTCTTGTAATACTCTTTAATTCTTGACGATACTCATACCAAGGAAACATATCTAATGATTAGTTAAAAAATGATAACAATCAATTCATTGGAGGTAATTTATTTATAAAAACATGGTAAACACTAACGAAAAAATGTGCATCTTCGTGCATATCAATACACAATATGTGAAAGGTCTTTTCACTTTCAAATCCAAAAACTATCATATACCCAAAACGGTATGATAAGTAATTAATTAATTAACTTTCTTAAAATATTATAATGCTTGTTTAGTATATAAAAGTTTACAATTTAATGCATTTTGATGCTTAAATTCACGCCAATTAATGGTAAAGGAGCATACTATATAACAAAGGTAAGGTTAGCCGTTAAAATAAAAACTAAGCTTCGGTTTTTTAAGGTTACAACTCTTTTTCCATTATATCAAATCTATGATATCCATTTCCTCCAATTTTGTGGCTGTTTTCATATGCATATGAGTTATGGCAATTGGTAAATGAGAAAGATAAGGTCACTTATTAAATTATTACTTCATCATTTAATAATGAAGATATCTTTTCTTCCATCAAGAAAAACCGAGAGATTTTCTTTCATTACATCAAAATTCCTAATAGATCTCCACAATGATATAAATTGGATGATTTTTTGATGTAGTTCCTAATGCAACTAGATAGCTTTTAGGAAGGCTTATGGATTGCATTGAGGTATGACATTCAAGGATCTAAGCATTTTATCTTTTCAAAAAAGTTACAACAAATCAAGTAGGAAATGAAGATATTTTATAGTGCTAATATTGGCAACACACACAACTTTGTCAACACAGCAAGAGGGGAGTTGGAAGTTATATAACAACTTTGATACACCAAACTTGGGAATTAGAGAATTGAAGCAAGGGAAAGGGAAGCATTACACAGCTACTCTCAAGCATTGTTATTTGATTATTCCCTATCCAAACAAGGAGTAAGAGTGGAATGGACGAAATATGGAGATAGAAACACTTTTGTATTTCATAAGGCCATAGTTTCAAGAAAGGCTAGAAACAGAATTATCTCACTCAATTAGAATAACATTGTTCTTGATTCTCAAACGAAGCTTATGCAAAGAGCTTATGAATACTTCAGTGAGCTTATAAGCAAACCTATAGATTCGCACTCTTCTAAGCACTTTCTCAAGAAAATTCTAAAAGACTCTATTTCATTAAAAGATGTAACTTAATTAGCCAGATCTATTTCACTATTGGAAATCAAAGATACAATCACATCTCTCCATCCTCATAAAGCCTCTAGACCTGATGGCTTTAATTTCAAGTTTTTGAAGGAAACGTTCTCTCGCTAGTAACATGGTTTCAAAAGTTGTGATGGAATTTTTTAGTAAAGATACATTTTTAAGGAGATCAATAAGAATTTTATGACTCTTGTTCCAAAGAATAGTGAGTTGAATAGCTTTGCTAATATCAAACCATTTACTTGTTACAATTCCTTGTAAAGAAAACATTTCCAGGCTTATAGCTCAAAGGCTTAAAACAATTCTTCGTAAGCACATCGGCTACACTCAAGGTGTATATATACCTTGAAGAATAATTGGTGATAATATTCTGATACTTCAAGAACTCATTACCAATCACTCCAAAAGGAAAAGAAAACCCAGTTGTGGTATTAAAATTGATCTCAGGAAAGCATATGGCAATGTTGATTGGAGTTTCATCATAAATATTTTACAGGCTATGGAATTTCTAGGAATTTTCATAAGGTGGATTGAACAATGCTTGATGACTTCTTCATATATCATCTTGGTAAATGGACAACCGATCAGATTTTTCTAAATTAGCAAAGGGATCAATTAAGGAGATCCTTTATCTCCATACAACTTTTGCCTAGTTTTGCAAACTCTCAGAGAATGTAGTGGCAAGGAAGCAGGAATTTAAATATTAGTCAAATTGTGGTAAATTTAAATTAACCAATCTTTGTTTTGCAAATGATTTGATTATACTCTCAAAAGTTGATGCCCTATATATTTCCACTTTAATTAAACCTCCGAACTTGTTCCACAATGTCTTAGAACTACAAGCAAATTGTTCCCCAAGTAGTATAGTTCCATCTAAGAGTTCCTCGGATCTTTAACAATTTATTTCAAACTTAATTAGTTTTTAGTCATAAGAATTCCCAATGAAATGCTTAGGCATCCCCATCTCTCCAAAAACATTAAAAGCAAGGGATTGCACTAAACTGCTTGATAGAATACAAGTCGGAATTTCAGTTTGGAGTTCCAAACATCTTTCACAAGAAGGGGGAATACAACTCATCAACTCAATTCTCAACTCCATCAATAATTATTGGGCTGCCTACTTCTCTTTTCCAGGTTCAATCTTCAAAGCCATTAATAGTATGTTCAGTAAATTCTTATGGACTAGCAATAAAGAGAAAATCCACAAAACTATGGTGAAATGGAAAGATATCTACGCACCTAAGGATCAAGATAGTTTTGGAATTTGTTCCACTAAAACTATGAACTCAGTCTTGCTCACAAAAACACTTACAGACTATTGAAGGACAATCAATCTCTATGCTGCAAATGGATACATAGGTACTTCATCAAGAACAGGAGTATCTAGGTAATAGATTGTTCACATTTTCCCTCTATTACTCTTAAAGTCGTTATAAGGATGAGAGACAAGTATAAGACTAACTTCATTACGTGATAGGTAATAGGAAGTCTACTAATTTTTGGTATGATATCTAGCTTTTTGTGAGACCATTGATTAATTCCAATGTTGCTAACACCATAAAGAATTCAATTCTCTTACAAGTTTCGGTTGCTACAACATTATAATGCAAGGAAAATTTCAAAACTCAACACTAGCCAATTCACTAGCTAACAAAATCTGTGGAACGTAAATTATTGTAATGCAGAATCTGACAAATACGTTTGGAGACACTCGTATGATGGTAAATATTTGAATTCCTCTTATAAGAAGTTACTTTTTAAAAGTCTCACCAAGTTGTCATGGACTAAAGCCACCTAGTTTAGTTATCTTCAAACTCTTACTTCTTGAACCAGTTATTGCATTTGAGGAACTTAGTTAGAGATGATAACAAGTGCAAAGTTGGCAATGAGTTACTTACCACTTTATGGTTTGACAATTGGTTAGGCCAAGGCCCTTTTATCAACCATCTAGCCTCATCAATGATCCCTCTCTTCCCTCTACATACTAAGCTTAATAAATTCATTGATGGTAACTCTTGGAGGGTTCTTGCTTAGCTTAGTCTACTACAACCACAATATTCTCCAAATTCATCTAGAGAGGATACATTTTATTGTAAGGATCTTCCAACTTTCAAAATATCAAACAATACCACTATGGATATGCTCAGAGTGAGGATTCCAAAAGTTGACTAGAGTAGATACATTTGGCACAAAGTTATCTTCCCAAGGCATCATTTCTCCTATGGTTTATTATAAAAAATCGGCTTAATACTATGGATAGACTTTCTTACCTTGACATAAGATGAGCTTTATGTTGTACACGTGATGAAACTAGAGATCACCTATTCTTCATGTGTTCAGTTTCGAAAGGCATTTAGGAAAAGGTGAAACTAAAGTGCTTATGGATTGGTTCTAATAATTCTATCTCCATCATTGTTCTTTGGCTAGCTACTCAAGCTTTTCCTAAGACTGACAAATATGTCTGCTTACTAGCCATGGGAATATGTGTGAAAGAATTTGGAAAGAAATGAATGCAAGAAGGTTTGAATCCAAATGCAAAACCGTAGATGCACTTATTATTGAGATTATCAATGGGATTCGAGAAATTATTTTACTGAGGAACCTTGCAACTGATTTTTGTTCCTCTTTACTCCTTTCTTTGAATCTCTAATCCATGTATTACTTACAAAATAGAATTTTGTAGGTATATTCAACGTGCTGTCTCTGTTGTTGACGGTTTATCCCATGAACCACCTTTTGGGGATATAATTTTCATTATTTATTAATTCATTCCTTTTCCGTTTTTCAAAAAAAAAAAAACTCAAGCAACATTCACTCTATGGATTGCGATGAAAGGCATATTAAAAACAATCGATAGGATAGCCAAATACACAAAGCTTACGAATTGGTGTTGTTTCTATAGAAAAGCAGAGGAAACTAGTGAGCATTTATTCTTCAAATGTTACTACAATAGAGACATATGGAGGGAACTGCACAATAAATGCACGTAAGCTGTTGAAATTGATAATCTGGATAGCATCCAAACACGACTGTTAAACTACAGAAACAGCATTGCTAGCAAATTAATGCTTTTGGATAGCTTTATCTTCGACAATCACAGCTACATGGGACAGGAGGAATTTCAAAACATTTCAAGACAAAAGCACTCATCAGGAGCTATTGTATAAACAATTGATACAACAGATTAAGCTCCAATTCAGTTTACTAACGTAGAAATTACAGCACAAAGCAATACCTACTTGTCTATTGGAATGTGTAGATTTTTTCAACGCTCTTAGTGGAGAGGGCAAACTTTAGAGCTTCTAGAGACGACCCGTATCAGGCGCGCTACTCGTCAGTTCGCCAGAGGAAAGGCTCCAATGAAGCAACTCTTTAACAAAACTGCTTGTAAGCCACAGTGTTTACACTGCAGGATTATAATGACCAAAACTGCTAATTATAATCTTAACCATCAACCAATCAAACAACAATAAAAGTAATAAATAAAATTAAAATATTATTTGGTTCCAAGTGACAATAAATAATTAACGAGTAATAGTTGCTACTGTAGGGTCCAAAGAACTTTTCATTTTGGAATTGATAGAAGAATTGACGTTGCAGTCTATGTGTTATGAACTTTTTTTTTTTGTTCTTGATGTATGTGTTATGAACATATTAGTAAAACAACCAGTAAAGCCCAAAGTCGCTATTGAGCCTTTTGATTCACAGGGAATTGAATATATAGAGCACATTTAGCAAGTTTAAACCGTTTCATTCAATGATCTGGCACTAGGCCGAGAATTTCTCCTTAGACCCCTGTGAATCAAAAGTAGGATCAAAAGGCTTAATAGCGACTTTGGACTTTGCTGGTTGCTCCACTAATATGTTCATAACACTATGGACCGCGCACTTGTTTAACATAATTGTATAAATATTGTAATGATAATTGCAATAATTATGTCTAAGAAAAAGCTTTACAGTTGTTGATCGGTGATGCGTATCCATTAAGTTGACTATAAATAATAATAAAAATTTATTGGTTAATAATAATGACGAAGTTTCTTATTTGTTGTCTATTAGATTTTGATCCTTTTAAGAAACATTTACTAAGAGAAGATTTGTATGTGCCAAATTAATATTGTATGTTCCAATGACAATATCAAGAAGAGTCGTAAAACTCTATATAACTTTTGTGGAAAATCTTTTTTTTTTCTCAATTTAGATTTTAAAGCACATTGTTTCAAAAAAAAAAAAAAGATTTTAAAGCACATTATTCTACAGATAAACTATTGAAAACTAACGTTATCTTATTCCGAAAACGTAGCTGGACTTGGAAATTGGAACAGCCGATGAAAAATTCTGAGCAGCTCCGTAATCTTTTTATGTGTGATGCGGAGAGCAATTATAGAGTCACGTAGCACTAACTACAAGGACCACAAATTTATTCTATATGGACCCACTCACCATAACTGGGTATACCAGCATGCACTACAAACAACAAGTAGTAACCTGGGGGTGCAATATTCATCGTGGATGGTCCAACCACTTTCCAAGTGTAAGTATCCGACGACGTCTCAGATGCAAATCCAGCCATTCTCAGAACCACCATCCTGTGATTCATGGAAAATGAATGTGTAGTAAAAGAAGGAGCCACTATTCTCACTGATACAGCCTTTTGTGCTAAAAGATTTTGCAGACTAAATTTCACGAAAAGCGTTTCCCCATATTTTATTCTTTCCTTGAAGGCCAAAATTCTTGGCCTCATGGAAGAATATTCCATCGATAAATAGGGTGGTGAAAAAGCCTCCAAACTAAGGTCAGTTGGGAACTCTACCCCTGTAAAGTTATAGTAGATATGAGGGTTACTACCGCCAACAAGAACACGACCATCTGCTAGTAAGATTGCAGTTGAATGATACATTCTTGGCCTTGCTGACGGTGCCATGACTGAGTAGCGCCAGCTTTGTACCTCAAATGGTCGATATATGATCGGTGTAGTTACTGGTTCACTCGCTAATTCCCAGCCTGCAGTACCCCTTTGAGCACCATTGATTATAATAATATCACCAGTAGGAAGAAGAAGCATATCTCCCATTACTCGAGGTATTGGCATGCCTTCCATGACCCACAAAGGCTTTCGATCATTGACCCTTAGTCGCCCACATGTAGAACTTGAACTTACCAAAATTCCCTGACGCGCTAATGGGAATGCAGTTTTTGGAGCACCCCCACAAACCACTACTTCAACATCTCTATTGATATCACCATTTTCATCTAAAGGAAGTAAAACAGATGATCCAGAACTAGGATAGTTACGGGCATCACCACCAGGGATTTCAGGGTACTCTTTGATCACCTGGTTTAGATTGTAATCAAACAATATTGCTCTTGTATTAGCAAAAATGAATAGATTACCGTCCGGTAAAAGATGTAGAAAGGGATACAAGTTATTTTCATTTTCATCGTTAGTATGTCTCAAAAATTCAAGCAAAAAATAACGAGTGGGAGGATGATTGGGGTAGAACTCATAATTGAATTCACCTCTACCACCCACAATAATTATGCGTCCATCGGGCAATATCTGATCAGTCGCATACCATCTTCTTCTAGACAAATATTGTCTGAATTCGACCCAATCACAAATGTCGTCATCACATGGAGTATACGTGCGCAAAACATGATCACCATCATTGTAGCCACCGGTTTGGACCAATGTTCCATTTGGTAGAAGTGCCCCAGAGGAGCACCAAGTGTCAGTTTGGACCTTTAAGGGTTGAAATGTATTGGCCGCAATGTTATAGATGATGGAGTGTGCTGTGCAGTCCACTTTTAGTACTTGGTCGTATGGATCAAATCGGCATTGTCCTTGTCCACCAGGGAGAGAGAGGTTGGAGCGGCCAAAGTCAGTCCGATCATAGATGACGACCTTATTATTATGCAATAGTTGCATATGCATGGCTGATATGCCAATGCTTTCTTGCAAAAGATGCCACTCACCTTGGTGGCCAGGAGTCTGAGTCTGTGATATCATTATAGAGGGAAATATGAAGAAAGAAAATAAAAGTAAGATTAATTTGATCATACTAGTGGTTGTTTTTGGTTAGTAATAGGGACGTTTTAGATTGACTAGTGTGAAGAGTGTGTAAGATTTGGTGCAGCGTAAAGTAGATAAAATGAAATATATATGACAAATACTTGGGAGAGAAGAGGGAAGTAATCTTGGGGCAGCCTAATGAACGGCAACATTATAGAGGATGCTTCTTCACAAGATTATACGCTCAAGAAATATGATACCTTGATTATGTAACATTTTTCGGCTGATAAAATATTCTAAGGAACAATAAGTGATGCAGTTGTTTCTAGACATACGAATCTTTTTACAATGACGTGGTTTTACATTTTTCCCCCCTCTGTTAAGCTAACACAGCGGCTAGAAGCTTCTTACTGCACTTGAGGACTATCCAGCGTTGCCGGCAAGGTACACAGGTCGTCAAGTGCTAAAGATGATGTCTAAAACATTCTCATTGACAATCAAACACTGAATAGTTTCCCTATGCTCTTATTCGAGGAACCACTAGTGACAGTACTACAGATTTCTTCCACATCTCTTGTCCCTAGGGTTATTAACAAATATTCTTCTTTGGAGTTCAGATGGAGAAAACCATTAGAAATGTAACAGCAACGAGAATTGCATTTTAAAAAAGGGAGTTCAGTTCTGTTGTCACTGAGAGACGAACATGGTTTCATATTTTGGATAGCGCTCCTATCTCCCACACAACCCATTAAATGACTGTACGTCACCATTAATTTTTTGTAAAGAAAAAATGGAGACATGAATCTTATATATTAAACACAAGATAAAAGTCAAATTAAGGCTAACAGCATAAAGATACATAGAATGATAAGTAAAGCACTGTTCCTCTAACAATTCATTAATATAATCTATTCCAATAGTAATAATAATTAGTAATAGTTTTATTGGAAAAAAGTTCAAAAAAATAATTAAATACTAAATAGATTTTTTGAAAGGGATAAAAATTTGGGTCAAAGAGTAACTAGATTGAAAGAAGGCTCAGACAAACATTTCTCAGTCTAAAATACAATCTCCATATTTATAAGTTCACTATCCACCATAATAACCGCAAGAAATTTTTTTTAGGCTATGTTTGATTGAGAGGTTATTAATAGAATGAAATATTATTTCATCGTTTGAGAGGAAGGTTTATAATGGAACGGAATGAAATATGATGAAAGGGGAGGGTTTCACATTACATCTTATTCTATCCTAAACGGTAAAAATAAGTTACCTCTTATTTAGGGAGTTTAGGATGAGATATAAAATGATAAACAACATTTCACTATATTACATTATGAACACTTCTCACTATATTACATTATGAATCCTTCCTTCCCTTCTAAACAACAGTTTTCTAATTTCACATCCATTTATATTCTATTCCATTATAAACTATTTCATTCTATTCCACACAAAACCTTACGTCTAATCAAACATAACTTTAAGGTTAATTGTTGGTGGCCATCTATGACCATCCTTGCCGAGTAAGACAAAAATATAATAAAGAATATTGTAATTGGTAATGGCAAATATGCAAATTATGCTAAAAACAAAGTTGTTCCCTCCATCTTCTACATCTTCATTTCCATATTCTTTATTTTTTATTCTTTACTCCATCTCTACGGAAGACGTTGATATAATTGTTCAAACTTGAAGAAGAGAACGATCACTTTTTTTACAACATATTTGTTCCATTCATTATTTTGTTAACATTCATTTTTTCCTTCTTCCTTCAATCTCTATTAAAGAAAATCATGTCATTTATAGTTGACATGAAAGCTACAACTTTATTTCTGCAACTTTTAATTGGAAAATTTTATTTTGTTTATCCACTCGTCTATTTATTGCTTTTCTAAAAATAGTGAATTAGAGTTTCAAAACAAGAATAAGAAAGAGGATCACACATTCCAAATCTTGCCTATGGATACTTTAAAATTGAAATATCAAATTTGAGTACAGATCATACCAAACCTTATTGCAAGCTACACTAGTACTCTATTTGTCCGTTATGATGTCTTTGTCTAAAAACATTGTCATTCCTTACAAAGAAGCAAAATATGCACTTCTAACTGGAAAATTTTTTATTAGATGGAAGTAATACAATGGCTCAATACAAACTATACTAGAAATACTTCTAGTTTAAATAAAACCTACTAGTTATAAATAATAAATATAAAAAAATATTTAAAATAAAGTTATAGTTTCATAATAAAATAGGAAGGCCATGACTAAGTTGTAAAAATACCAAGCATTAATGTGAGGTACATGGATTAGCACATGATTGTTTACTAAAGTTTGTCAAGAAAAGGTTTTGTCTAACATGGTTAAATACATGTTTGAGTGGTCAACCTTGCAACAATGTTGGCCCCCAAATTCTTTTCTTATTGAATAAGCATGATTTCGGTCAAATTTTGAGGTTTTGATTGATAAAATTTTTATTTGGTTGGGAGTAATTAGCATGTCTATGGTGGGAGCATTAATAGGTTAAATTGATGGAATACAAATTATTAAATGCAGAAATTAAGTTTAAGTTAGAGTATAGTTTGGTGTAAGTGGAAAATGAAGAAGTAAGAGTGATAAGGGTATAATGGGAAGATCACTTAAGGATTTAAGGTATAAGGCTTTGCATGGAGGGGCAAAAGAGACTTTGTATGATTTTTAATAGTAAAAATAAGAAAAAGGAAAAATAAAAAGAAGAAGAGGAAGGAGAGGGTGTCGTTGGAAGAGAAGAGGAAGAAGA
>JAOSBM010000205.1:23006603-23024616 GCA_027568955.1 Erythroxylum tenue
ACTCGAAGGAGGAGGACTGGAGAAGACGTCGACGGCGAGGAGGGGACGGCGAGGAGACGGTGAGACACGGAGAGACAAATCGGAGAGGGGAGGAGCAGCGACGTTCGTGCGTGGAGAGAAGGAGAAACCGAAGAAGATAGAAGAAAAATCCAGAAGCTCGAGGGGGTAGATTTTTTAGGTATAATTTTTGTTTTTTGCAAAATGGTCCCTGGAGAATTTGAATTTTTGCGGAATGGTCCGGTATTTGCAGGAAACCTGGGTACCGGTCGGTACCGACCGAAAATGGCCGGTACCCACCGAAATTTGTCTCCGAAATTTATTTAACAGTACCGGTACCGGTTTTCGACTGGTACGGTACGTACTGGCCGGTACGGAACGGAACTCATATCATTGATAATAATAAGAATAATAATAAGTAGAAAATTTATAATAATAATAATAATAATAATAATAATAATAAGGACATTTTGGTCTTTTTGTTACTTATTCTTTTCCTATTCCAAAATTTATAACAATAATAATAATAATAATAATAATAATAATAATAAGGACATTTTGATCTTTTTTGTTACTTATTCCTTTCCTATTTCAAGTTTATATTTTTAAACCAAACAATGGAATATAAATTCTTTAAGTATTTCATGTCTTAAACCAAACAAAGTAATACACATTCTATTCTATTCCTCATCTTTTCTATTCCAAAGAATAACTATTATATTCCTTGTCTATTCCATTCTGTGAACCAAACAGGTCGTTAAGGAATTCAAGACTAGTAGCATAAGGAAATATGGAAGAAATTATAGATCCTTCCAAGGCATTTAAAAACTAGATTATTCCTTAAGGTCCATTATATAATGGAATATTAGGGGTTTAATTCCCGTAAAAAAACAACATATCCTTAAGGATTTCACTTATGAAATAAAAACCTAGCCTAATTGCTGGTTCGGAGAGAGAGCTTGAGCAAGGAAAAATATTGTATTAAGAAACCCGTAAAAGGGATAACAAGTCTGGTATCAAAGCATCGTACAATCTCAATCAACTAAGTAGCAAAATGCTATGTGTCCATTTATAAACAACAAAACCCATATGTCTATAGTTGTAAGGCTCCCGGTATACTATGCATAATTTGACAAAGGTGCTCATCGAAGAGGGAACTCATGCTTCTGGTACGCTGCAGTCGGGTTTGAGAACATCCACATGCTATGAGAGAACCAGGTAACATCTACGCAGGGTAGTGGTGGCCGACGACTACGGTGCTGTTTGGGTGAGGGAGATTGGAGACGATGCTGGGGCTGGGTTGGGACGCGAGGTAAAGAGGAGAGAGTAAGACGAGAAAGAGACCACACAAGAGGATGGAGGTAATTTTGTTAGTTTTGAATTGTTTTTTTATAAATAAATTTTGTATTTAAACTCACTTCTTTGGTCAGGCTACAAAACTGTGAATGAAATTTGAGATGGAGAGGAAAGACTTGGTTGACAGACTGTACAGTTGAGACACATTGAAGACGAAGAAGAAGAGGGTGTAATTAGCTTATAACAGCGAGATTTTTAAATCACTTAATGTAATAAATAAAATAACCACACCAAAAACTCCGAGGCTGCCTGATGTTGGGTAGTACTAGTGACAAGTGACAACAGGTGAACATGTGAAAGCGCTTTAACTAGTTGGAGGAGGAATTTCGGTTCAATATGGCGTCCACGTCCGCAATCCGGACATGGAGGACTGCGTTTCTTACATTAAGAGATGAGACATTAACGAGCAGTCCAAAATCGGAATCCAAAACACTATCACATCTTCTCCACAATCTCATCTTCTCTCATTCCGACACCCTCATCTCCGCGGCTCCCGACCTTCCTCCTCACGAAGTAAGGACACTACTACTTCTTTTTATCTCCGTTTCCCTTTCCCTTTTTTTTTTGTTGTCACCTAAGCTTCAATCTTCGCAAATTTTATTACTTATATGGTTGGGTTTTTAGGTTACTTCCGATTTGTTATTCCTCCTGGAGTTGACAGCAAATTGTCGTCAACGATATGACCCAGTTCCGTTATTATCTGATTATGTCCACATTTCGCGACTGGTACTTAACTTCCTTCTTGTGCCTTTATTATGTGATTATGTTCTTTGTGTTTCCTGAAAAATTCCATTATTTGGTATTTGTTTCAGATGCACGATGTATGTCGTCGTCGGCGTGTTTCTCTTCATTTAAATTCATCTTCTTGGAGTCTGATCCTCCACTCTTTCCGAAACATATTGCAAATATTGGTAGCCAATGCTGGCCGTGACGCTTCTGCAACTAGACCCGCTGTCCAGTGCATTAACACTATCAGGTTCATATTTGTGTGAAATGAATGCAGTTAGATTGACCCATTAACGATAAATTGGGTTTCGTTCTCTTCTAAATGACATCAGCGTGTTTGAATCACAATTAGATAAAAGTTTTGCTTTTCCTCCATTTCCGCCTCTTTTTCAGGCATCTTGTTGGTGTTTATCAACAATCAGGTTCGGTTGCAGATAATACTGAGCTTGTGAACTTCCTTATCCACATTGTAAAATGCTCTCATTCACAGTTGATTGGCACGTCTTGTTCCAGTACCAGTCTAGGCTCTGGATACAGTAATTTATGGGAAGTTTTGAATGTCACATTTACTATGCTTGGTGATGCCTTCACTAGAGATGGATCCTTGTTTCCTTCAGACACATGGCAGTCCACAATCGAGGTAGGCTTGCTCATTTGCTCTTGTGATGATTCACGCTTGTAAAACCAGTGCTCTTAGCCTTAACAATTGTCAATTAGGTGCTTAGGAAAGTGATGGATGTCGTGGGATCTAATAACTACCTTGTTGAAGACGTGATTATGTCGAGGTATGTCTTGATGCTGTTTAACATGTGTACGCTTATAGTTACCAACCTTGGATTCTTTGGATGTTAAAATGTTTTGGGATTTGATCCTGTTGGTGTTGCTTTTCAGGTTTTATTTTTCTCTTCTTAATTGTCTGCATGTGGTTCTTGCAGTTCGTAAAGTTCCAGTCTCTGAACATGTACGTTTATCTGTCTCTGTTTTAAGTTGCAAGTCAAGTTGACAAAAACTCTGTTAATATATGTCCCTTCTTTTTACTTACAGAAATTTTCACTGTTATAGGTGTCTGGTTTTGTCGCAGTTTTGAAAATGTTCTTCAGGTATGGGCTTACAAGTAGAATGCAACATGCATGTTCTGGTCACAAAGACAAGCAAATTCCGGGAATGAGTCCTAAGTTAACTTCAGAAGAGCCTATCATGAAAGATCATGCTCCATATAGACCTCCACATCTGCGCAAAAAGGACAGCTTAGTTATGAAACAATCTACATCTCAGAATTCTAATTGTTGCTTAGACCATGAAAGCTCTGTTTCCGAATTTATGTCATCTGACTCAGAGTACAGTGACAGTGATGGATCAGTTAGAGATCATGATAGCTTGAAAAGCTCTAATGTTAGAGTTGTTGCCATTGTTTGCATACAGGTACGTATTTCCAGTTATTTTTTATTATGGAAAGGATTAGTTGCTATTTCTTTTTCTTCTGGGAATGGTCTTCGTGGTAATAGTTTTCTTTCAATTAAGCATTGTCACATGCGACTACTTGTTAATGGAATGCCTTCTAATGTGCATATGCTGGGCAAATTTTCATTTTTGTTCGATTGTTGCATCTCATAATGTTGCCTAAGTTTGCTGGATTTTCCTTTCTGGTTTATATCACAAAAATTGTTGCTTCTCATAATGTTGCCCAAGTTTACTGGATTTTCCTTTCTGGTCTATCACATAATTTTGAATCAACAAATTCTATGATAAAATCCTTGTGATGACTAGCTGTTTATGCACTTTTCATATTAAGATTAATCAACTTTGTCATTTTTTGCATAAGGATCTTTGCCAAGCTGACCCCAAATCATTTACTAGCCTGTGGACAATGATTTTGCCAGTCAATGATGTATTACAACTAAGGTGGAAGCTTTTTCTCTTACTCTCTAAAAAGCATTTTGCTTGCCTGGACTATATTCAATTTTTTCCAATTTCTGGATTTTTTTAATCCTTTAATTCATCTTCTTTCTGTTGGTTGTTTGCAGGACCTTTGATGCAACTTTGATGACATGCTTGTTGTTTGATCCTAGCTTGAAGGTACTTGCTTTTGTGCTAGTTTTTCAAGATTGCACTGTACTACAGTCTAATATTACCCTTTTTGGGGTAGGATATAAGAGACAGAAGTATTAGGAAAAGTTAAGGGAGGGTCTTTATTCTGCTTGGTTTCAGTGAAGAAAAGGTATACGGCCTCGATTCCTCTTGGCCCACTAGATGATATGGGAAAATGAAGGAAGGAAGTCGTTTGGTTGTTGCTTCAGTTCACTTACATGTGGACCTTTGTTGTTTCTAAATGCTGACCACAGCAGTGCCAACAAAAAGTAAACACTAAAGTTACAACTATGAAGCTGATTTTCACTTCCTAACTTAAGAAATTTTTTTTAATTCATTCTTTCTTCATTTAGATAGCAAAGGTTTAAATGGGCCAAAAGTTTTGTTCCTTTCCAAATTCCTGTTCTTTCGTCCACTCTAGGCATTTTTCTGGTGATTGAAAATCTTTTCAACTAAAAAAATGCTTATTTATTGCTATGTTATAAGTTATCCTATTTATAGTGTAGCTTACTTTGCTGCTTTGGTGCCTAGGCAAGGATCACGTCTGCATCAACTCTTTCAGTTATGCTTAGTGGGCCTTCATCTGTCTTTTTGCAAGTAGCAGAGTACAGGGAATCTACAAAATTGGGATCTTATGTATCACTTTCAAGCTCCCTTGGACAGATACTGGTCCAACTTCATACTGGTACCAAAAAGGAACCTGTTATCCTAGGATAATTGCTTTACTATAAATTATCCCTCATGATTTTAACTTTCAGGAGCTTCATTTAGTGGTTATATAAACTTTCACAGTGTTATTACACATGTAGGTATTCTGCATCTAATCCAGCATGAGACGCACAGTAGATTGGTGACATCCTTGTTCAAGATTCTCACACTTTTGATATCTTCTACACCGTATGATTCTTGCTTCTTATAGTTCTCTTGTGTTTGTTCTTTTAGATGTTTTAGTATGATCCATCATTTCCCTGAACTTATGATTTGTGTTGTATTTGATGGATCTTTGTTACCCCCAAGTCCTCTTATTGCTGGATGATTGAGAACCTGCGGTCCCAATTTATAAACTAATATTTATTGTTAATTTATATTTTAATTATTAAAATCAACTTTGTTAGAAAATTACCTGCAAGTGTTGTAATCTTACATTCAGAAGCTCGTTTCTATGTTTTCTTTTTATGTTATGCTGCAGTGTTCAATGATGTGGGAAAGAAAGAGATTGGTCAAAGGGTTGCTAAGTATTTGTTGAAAGGGGAGAAGTTTTTGGATATGTTACAATGATTTTGTGGTTATTCATACTGGTCTGAATCATAGTTCCTGGGTTAAAAATATTTAAATGTTGACTAGAAATAGCCTGACTAATGCTGTTGAGTTTTCACCCAATGCTCCTCCGTGCAACCAGACACCTATTATAGTTGCTGTGTTTCCAACTCTTGGCCAATGTTTGTGTTGATTACTTTATCATATAAACTTTACTTAATTTGAATATGTTAGGATGATCTTAATTTTTTTTTTATTATGCTCACATTAGGAGATTGTTTTCCTTCTCTCCTTTCATCTTTTATCTATGTACAAATAAATAATTTTTATCTATTTTCCTGGCAATCATTCAACAGATATCCACGAATGCCTGGAGATTTATTGCCAACAGTTGTTAAATCCCTAGTATCAAGGACAGAACTTCACTCTTTACTTAAAAGTGATCAAACTGGTTTCCTGGTTAGTTTTACTTGTACATGATACATGGACATAAATCTTTCTTTTTCTCCCTCTCACGCCTGCTAGCTGATGGAGGTTGGAGGCTGGCGAGCTAGTTTGTGGCTGGATAGACATGTAATAGATAATAGTGAGTGTCATGTTAATACTGATATGGCTTCACTTTCTTTGTGTAGGTGTCTACTTTGAATTGCTTGACGGCAGCTCTATCTACATCACCTCCTATGCCACAAATCAAAGATATGCTCCAAGAAGAAACCTCATCAGGTTAAATTTAAGGGTGGTTTGATTTCAGTTCTATTTTTCTATTTTGGTTTTTGATTTTCATTTCTTTTTCTTTCAAACAAAAGTAAAAAACTTGTTTAGTTATTAACACTAATGAACTTATATTTTGATTAGTGATTACTGATAATAATTAAATATTACATAAAATTAATTTTATAACTTAATTAAATATTTTTATTTAAATTTTTATATAATATTTATTTGATTTTATTAAAATAAATGAGTAAATAATTAAATTTTATTTATAAATTAATATTTATTTGTTAATTTATATTTTAATTATTAAAATCAATTATGTTAGAAAATTTTGTATTTTAAGAAATTAAATTTTAAAAATAATTTATTAAACAATATCAAATTTAAAAATATATGTTATTTCAAAATAAAATTCTAAAATTTTAAATAATTATAAAAATAAAATGAAATAAATAATTATATTATATTAGTCATAATTATTTGTAGTAACTAATATTAAATAATTAAATAATAAATATTTAGTTGCTAGTGATTCAAATTATAAAAGAAAAGAAAACAAAAGACAAAACTTAGTTTTGATGGTTTGTATAAATTATGCAAATTGAAAGAAATAAAAAAGATAAACTGAAATCATATGCTCAAACAAATAATTTTTTACTGAATTTGAACACGAAAATAAAAAATAAAAAACAATAGTGAAAAATGAACAGGCTTTTATTACATTTTTTCTCGCTATCATCAGTGCATTTCACCTGCATTGTTTGTCTCTTAGATATGTAATGTTACTTGACATTTACTTCATTGCTGTAAATGTGCTGGTGAGCACATATATGATGCACACCTTACAATCATAAGCATGAAACAATTCAAGTTAGGATTTCACAAAAATGGCAACTTATCTTGATTTCAGTCAGGCATATGCTCAAAATTCTTATATATTTACATGGCTTATTCCATAAAACTTCCCTTCATCAATTTTCATTTTCTCGTTGATCCTTCACTATTGCTATCTTGTAATATCTGGTTGATGCTTTCACTTGTATTCAATACACAAGCTTTGTTGATTTGGAAAAACTTCACATATATTTTATTATTCTTTAACTTGGTCTCATAAATCTTTTCAAGCCTTTTTCCAGGTGTCGTAGAGGCTAAGAAAAGATCAAACCTTCTTTCAACACTTCTTCGATATTCCAAACAATTAAACTCCCCAACAATATGCTTTGAGACACTCCAGGTAATGTAATATACAAGTCTTAATTGTTCCGATTTGTAGATTGGATAAGCTTGCCAATGAGATTGAACTTTGTTAATCATGATTCTGTTTTCCCTAGAAATGTCTTTTCTTGTATTTTTTTCTACTTTATATTTCTTGGGTTTGCTGGATGAGACTTGTGTTCTTGGTTTATACTGCCTGTATGCAAGGTTCTTCAGTCTGCAGAAACATGGAGGAGCGGGTCCTAGGCAAATCAATATAATAATAACATCCAGTGTTTTCTTGTTCTAAGTGAATTCTTTTACTGTGAATCTCAGTTTCTGTAATGTTGGTTCAATATCTTGTTTTGCCTGTGATTCCAGTTTCAGTGCCACTTTTCTGGCACTTCCTCAAATCCTCAAGTCATTATATGATTAGATATGAAGTTGCAAAATGTTCTTGTCTGAGATTCTGCTGTCATTATCTTTGTCTCATGACTGTAGTTTGAGAAAGTCTTCCTCATTTATTATTTTTTCCAGGCCCTTAGAGCAGCGATACACAATTATCCAACTATAGCATTTACCTGCTGGGATCAAATTTCAGCCATAGTCTCCAAGATATTGGATGTCGCTATTTCAGACAAACATATATGGACATGCGATGAACAAATGGGAGAAAATGCTGTGTATATGGGGGAAAAGATCATAACAGCAGCTATAAAAGTAAGAAATTTGTGGAATTTGGCCGTTGCTAGTAAAGCATTAACCATGTAACATTTTGTGAAATAAGGATGTATTTCAGTTGCCTGGATATAAATTTATATGTTAAATTACATGCTTAATATTCAAATTAAATCATATTCATGACTTGGTTCTTGTCTAATCTTGTTCTCTCCTTGTGGAAAAAGATACTTATGGTTATATTTTTACGCCTAATACTTTGCTAGCTGGATTTTCTATTGAAATATGCAATACCTAAATTTCTTGGCCCACAAAATCCTTATGCTTTCTTGTTGTAGGTTTTGGATGAATACCTTCGTGCAGTTTCTGAATTTAGAGGAACTGAAGGTCTTTTATGTGATCAATCTTTGGATACACCATTTACATCTAATTGCATAAGACCGAAAAGAGTGTCATCTGCTCCTTCATATGAAACTGAGAGTGACAAAGATACTGATGAAGAATCAATACCATTGCATTCAGGAATTGAGCAATGGTCCATGACTATAGAAAACTACTTGCCTTCAGTATTATGGCACACTTCAGGCATGGTTGGTTAGAAATTCTTTAACAACATTAACTCTCACGATATATTTTGTTTTCATGAGTCACTCAGATCTGTTATTTGGAAGATTACATTGTGTTTCTTCTTTTTGTTTTGATACCTGTGTGTGTTTGGGACTAGCAAAGAAGAGATACATTGCACTGGGAGACGTGCTTACTGTTTGCTTATATATTGTTATTAAAGAGACGTGGGAAGAGCTGTGGAAAGCTCTCAACAGGTTAAACCAATTAATTATTTTAAGTATATGGGGAACAAATTGGTTCCTTTCTTTGAAACCTTATTTCAGAATTTAGAAATTTCTTTTTGCAAACTGCTTTCCCATTAAGAGATTTTTCCATCTGTTGAATACAGTTAGTCAACTGTTAACCATATCACAAATGTAAGATTTTTTGTTTCTGGAACTATGTTTTCTTTTCGGAAAATTCTTTTTATTTGGTACTTGGTTGAGTTAGAAAATTGGACATTGTTGGAGTGGGAGCAGCTGTAAAGCCATGTTCAATCATCATCAAATTTATTTTTGTATCCAAACCTAATTCTGCTATAAAAACTTCAACATAAAATAAATATCTTTGCTATGAATTAATTAAGTTGACCACTGATTCAGTTTTATCACGGATTGATGGAAGCTTCGCTTGGTTTCTTTGCCTAAGTTCAAGACAAATATAACATTTAAATGATATTGACCATTACATATGTAGTTTCTCTTTCCAATATACATAACTTAAACATTTAATTTTTATTTGATTTTTTCTTTTTCCTGGAAGGTGAGGACGGCATCGATTACTTGCTTTGCGGGTATTACTTCTTCTGTATTCTTCTCTCTCATCAAGGAGAAACAGGATTTTGTTGTTTCTTCTTTGGTAAGTTTCAACACAGCTTATACTTCAAGTTTACTTGGCTTATATTTTAGTGGAACGTAATTATGTTCTTGTTTTCCCTATTCAGTTTTGTTATTACAACTGCAAAATCTTTGTAGGTTAATACTGCTTTTCATGATGAGGTTCCTTCTGTTAGATCTGCTGCCTGTCGAGCTATAGGCGTGATATCTTGTTTTCAGAAAATTTTTCAGAGGTTATTTTTTCTGGCTTGTTAATATGTTTGGAATTCTCATTGACATGTTCTACCTGACTAAATGCTAATCATGCATCTAAAACTTGTGGAATTCAATAATTTTAGTGCAGAGATCCTTGACAAGTTTATCCGTGCTGTTGTGATGAATTCTCATGATCCCTTGGTCTCGGTAATATCATTTATCATTTGGTTTTACAATTTTTCATGCAACTGATACGGACTAACTGGATTCCTTTAATTTCAGGTGCGAATAACAGCCTCTTGGGCCATGGCAAACATATGTGATTCTTTACGTCTCTTTGTGCACGACTTTCCTGTGACAATGTCTGCAGGTGCACTTTAGCATAACATAGTACTATGCTAAATTGACTAACTTAACAAATCTCCAATTGATGTCCTATTAATCGTTTTTTTTTATGATGTTGACTCAACAGCAAACAAGGAAGTACTGACTGTCTTAACTGAGTGCGCTTTGCATCTAACCAAAGATGGAGACAAGGTAAATTAATTGGTCCATCATCTCTATCAGTTCTGCCAAAATTCCTATAATTACTGTTTCTGACAACTGATTAAGGGTCAAATTTGTATAAGAATATATATATGTGCTCCTTTTTATGTATATATCTTTGATTAACGTTCAAATATTTACAGTCAATGATACACTGTTCTTTAAACATTAAACTGACATTTGCACAATCTTTGATGGCTTGTAATATATATGTTAATCCTTTGTTTCGTGGGCTAACCTATAGCTGCTATCTGGTTCTCAATTTACTGTTGTTGATAGATAACTGTTAGGTTAAAATCCTTACATGACTCTTATTATTTTGTATGGTTAAATATCTTTTCATGGGGTATCAGGTTAAATCAAATGCTGTGAGGGCCCTTGGAAATCTTTCTCGAATTTTCGACTTTAACAGTTCTTCAGGTATGCATGATCAACCCACAGGCTATTTAGGCTTATCACTGAACAAGTTCAAGATGTTGCCAGCAAGCAGCAATCTGCAATGTGGACAGGGATATTCAGCGAAGTCTTACCCTCAAAATTCAGCCCAAGGTCCAGATCTTGCCGAGAGAATTATTCAGGCATTTCTTTCTTGTGTTACAACCGGAAATGTTAAGGTAAAAAATATTTGTCATGATGCTTGTAGTAGAAAAAAGAAGCATTTGGCAAGTGCAATGAAATAGTAAAATAGTCATACTTTATCTATCTGTTCTCAAGCTATCCACTAAGCATTCCTGTGCATTTAACAGGTCCAATGGAATGTCTGTTATGCACTGAGCAACCTCTTTTTAAATGAAACTTTATCCTTGCGAGATATGGATTGGTAAGATGACATTTAAGAAAGAATTGCTAAGTCAGTATCCAATTGTTTGTACTTGTACTTTATATTAGAATTGCAGAGGAGTAAATGTTTCAGCAAGACCTTTTATCCCTTCCCTCCCTTTACATTTTGCTAGTAGCTGTCTCATCCAACTTGTATCAGGAAAGACCTTTATTTTGGCCCATTGGTCTTTTTGTTTACTTGAATCAATGCTGTCAATCATGTTTTGTCTTATATTGCAAATATGGCTTGCTTGTTTAGCATAATTACGCTGCTTTAGTAACATTTATCCCCTTCTGCTAATTATGTTACTCTTTTTGTGAACTACTGTCTTATTCTAAATTACCAAATGAAATTCACTCACCTGCATTCTGGCAGGGCTCCATCTGTTTTCAGTGTTCTGTTGCTGCTGTTGCGTGATTCTTCTAACTTTAAAATCAAGATACAAGCTGCTTCTGCTTTGGCCGTGCCAGCCTCAGTACTTGGTGAGTAGTAGACATGCTTCCTTTTATATGTGCCATGAAAAATGTCACAGATTGAACATTTAGTTTAACTGAAGTTTGATATTGTCTGTTGTTCAGTTGATGAGCTCCTCACTGCAATTACAGTTCCTACATGCTGGCACTATTTGAAGATGACTGTTCTGTGTGTCTGCATGTGATTTTTAAGCTCTTGGATTTCGATGATAAGTTTGTTTTTTAGCTTTTCAATTCATTTGTTGCAGCCTATGGGAAATCTTTCCCAGATGTTGTCCAAGGTGTCCTGCATGTACTGGAGAGTCCAGGTTCTGACAAGATTTTCTCTCCATCATGTTTCAAGTATCAATTTGCACTAGAGAAGCAGGTCAGACGCTTGACTTATTTTGAGCATACTGGATAACTCTTCCAAAATGTGGGTGGCTTCAGTATAAGTTTTCAATGTTCGAGTTTATTTTGGATTATGGGAATTTTATAAGAAACTGATTTATACAGCTGGATAACTCTGAAGTTTTCTACATCAGTTTTGACTTTTGTCATCGTGTTCCTGTCATACAGGTAATCTCAACCACGTTGCATGTGCTTAGCCTTGCTTCAGATGCCGATGACCAACCCTTAAGAGAATTTCTTCTGAAAGTAAGCTTTCCATATTTGTGTGTTTGATGTACCTTAATCATCATTTTGAGGCACTATTTCCCCAAAATAGACATGGTATAGCATGTTAGGGTTACAGGCTGAGGAGGAAAATGGAGAGTTAAGGAAACCAAAGAATTTCCTTTTGTTCTCTATTTCAATTCATTTGCTGGTTTTTATTGGCACCTCACTGTGAGATCTATGTTAACTATTGTATGGTACGTGTGAATTGTGGTAACACCGAAGTGTGCTTTTATTGGTTAATGGTGAATTGAGCTGTCGAAGGTGGTTTATGGCATATTGTCCATTGATGATGAAATATAAAGAATGCCTTTTCTTTTCCTTCCGTGTTTTTCTCACAGAAAGCCCAATTTCTTGAGGAGTGGTTCAAGGTTCTTTGCAGCTCTCTTGAAGTTGGTGATACAGCTACTTGGCAACCGGGAGATTGTATTGACAAGAAAAAAGAACTAGTATCCAAGGCACTACAATCTCTCATTGAAGTGTGTGAGAAGGACAACCATGATGCAATTGCGCTGAAATTTGAGAAGTTGGACAAGAGCATAAAGTGATTAAAGAAAATCTGCAATTTGACACTGTTTATGGCTGGAAATTCCAGAATCATAGGAAGAAATTAGCTGGAGGTACATACTATGATTCGTTGGAAAAGTTAATTAATTTAGAGAAATCAAGAACATATACTTTTTTTTGTTGTTGAAGGCCTCGTTAGCGACAAACACATGGATCGTTTCTTTTCAAACACAACTTCCCATGATGGTGTTGTTATTTTAGTTAATTTTATTTGAAAATTAGGCATTGGGATGCGTTACGAGGAGTCACTTTTTGCTCAAAATCCAGAATTAACATCTTGTGGTGTAGATGTAAAACAACTCGGTAAAATCGTACGTTTACTATGTCCACTAGAGACTCAATATTCTTTTGCATGCACAATTTATGGATCTCGTGCGACGTCGGTTTTACGCCTTTTCTCTGTAGCTCTTTCTTTGGACCTAAGTAAGATTATACATTATTTTAAGATGGAAAAGAAAAGTGGAGTTTTCTATAAAATTAGAGCAATTTATATAGAAACGATAAGATTGAAAGAAAACTATGGCTCCTGACATGAGATTTCAAAACATCTTTTTCGCAAGATTTCTAAGTTAGGTTGGTGTCTTGTCTCCTTTCCCTGTCAAACGCTTGTTGTTGACAGCCTAAAAGTGTAAAAGGAAAAACACAGAGACCCGGATTTAACGCTGAGAATAATAATAGTAATAAGAAAGGAACAGAGTAAAGGAAATGGAGAAGAGGGAAAAGAGGCTGGTCAGTCTCCTGTGAATGCTCGTAAACTACCATCATCCAAATTTGTCTTCTTTCTCACCCTCAAAAAACAGTAAGACCTGTTCAAATCCCTCTTTTTCAATCCCATTCCCCCCCGTTCCTCTCTTCTTGGACTTTAACCATATCCACTCGCTTACTCTTGCTCTTCCCTTTTTTTTCTGGGATTCTGTTTCTCTTTTTTCCTGTTCCTCCTCCTCCTCTTCTTCTAAGTTGTACGTGCTGCTTCACTTCTCAGTTCTGCAGTAAGTTGATGTTCAAATCCCAACCTCTTGTACTTACTCCTCTAATCATAATGCAACTTTCAACTTTCCCTTTATCACATTTCTCTGGTTCTCTCTTACTATAGCCACTTACTCCCTATTTGTCAGGTACTGTTGTCTTCTCCCTCACTTCATCTTATTGTATTAATTAATCTACGAATTCATATGTAGTAAAGGTGTTGTTTTTGGTAGCAACTGGAAATGGCGAAGGATTATAGCGGATCTCCCAAACACCATCATCAGCTGGAATCAAAGAGAAGACGTCTAACATATATACTGGGGGTTAGTGGGCTTTGCATATTGTTCTATGTATTGGGCGCATGGCAGAACACAGCTGTCCCAACCAGGCAATCAGATTCAGAGGCCTACTCTAAGGTGGGGTGCGATGTTCCCAATTCCAACCCCCCACCAAATCCATCATTGGACTTTGATAGCCATCATCAAATTGAGATGAATAATACTGATTCAGCCGATGATTTCCCGCCTTGCGACATGTCCTTCAGTGAGTACACTCCCTGTCAACACCCCCCAAGGGGTAGGAAGTTCGACAGGACTATGTTAAAATACAGGGAGAGGCATTGCCCAAGCAAGGAAGAACTTATGTTCTGCCTCATCCCTGCTCCTCCCAAGTATAAGACCCCATTCAAATGGCCTCAGAGCCGTGACTATGCTTGGTACGACAACATCCCTCACAAAGAGCTCAGCATTGAGAAAGCTGTGCAGAATTGGATCCAAGTTGAGGGTGACCGATTCAGATTCCCTGGTGGAGGCACCATGTTCCCTCGTGGAGCTGATGCTTATATTGATGACATTAATGAGCTCATTCCTCTCACTAGTGGGAAGATCAGAACTGCTATCGACACAGGATGTGGTGTAAGTTGATGAAGAAACCCCCAACTGTTTGGTTTCCGATTTCTATTCATCCCTAACATGTATATATATTTTTTCCTATGCAAGGTTGCAAGTTGGGGTGCATACCTTTTGAAAAGGAATATCTTGTCAATGTCTTTTGCACCCCGTGATACACATGAAGCACAGGTCCAATTCGCACTTGAAAGGGGAGTGCCTGCCATGATAGGCATCATGGCTTCACAAAGGCTTCCTTATCCTGCAAGGGCTTTTGATATGGCTCACTGTTCCCGTTGCTTGATACCTTGGCACCAGTACGGTAAGGTCTCCAACTGACTACCATTAGATCATGTATAGGATAAATCTTTACAGAAGTAAAAAGAGTCCTATGTCATTCATTAAGACACTCCGAGAGAATGCCAATGTCTCTATCTAAGCATATCCTTAATTTTCAAACTTTGGCAGAGGGTCTGTACCTAATTGAAGTGGACAGGGTCTTGAGGCCTGGTGGTTATTGGATTCTGTCTGGCCCTCCTATTCACTGGAAGAAGTACTGGAGAGGTTGGGAGAGAACACAAGAAAACTTGAAGCAAGAGCAAGATGCCATTGAGGGTGTTGCCAAGCGTTTGTGCTGGAAGAAAGTGATCGAAAAGGAAGATCTTTCTGTTTGGCAAAAGCCCATCAACCACATTGAATGCATTAAAAGCAGGAGTATCTATAAAACACCACATATATGCAAATCGGACAATCATGATGCAGGATGGTACATGTTCAATTTTCATCTTCATGTCTTTTCCTAATTTGAGATGCAACAAGCTTTGTTTAAATATCTCATCCTAATTTGACATGCAACAAGCTTTGTTTAAATCTCTTTTTGCATTATCTATCCTGTAAAATAAAGGTACAAAGACATGGAAGCTTGCATAACTCCACTTCCAGAGGCAAGCAGCTCAGATGAAGTTGGTGGTGGTGCATTGGAGAACTGGCCAGAGCGAGCATTTGCAATCCCTCCCAGAATACGCAGTGGTTCGATACCAGGAATCACTCCTGAGAAATTTAAGGAAGATAATGATCTCTGGAAGGACAGACTGACACACTATAAGCACATAATTAGTCCGTTGACTCAAGGACGATTTCGTAATGTGATGGACATGAATGCCTACTTTGGAGGATTTGCTGCAGCATTGTTAAAATATCCCGTGTGGGTTATGAATGTAGTGCCTGCAAATTCAGACCAGGACACATTGGGTGTGATCTATGAACGAGGATTCATTGGAGCATATCAGGACTGGTGTGAGGCTTTCTCAACGTATCCAAGAACATATGATCTCATCCATGCTGGTGGGTTGTTCAGCATATATCAGGACAGGTAAAAGGTTCAAATCTGACAATTAATTATCATTTTGATTCTGATATGGCTATATGTGGTACGGGATCTGAATTTCTGCCTGCCATTTTTGGTGTAACTAAGATGTGACATTACGCACATTCTGCTGGAGATGGATAGAATCCTGAGGCCAGAAGGAACAGTTATATTCAGGGACACAGTAGAAGTGCTAGTGAAGATTCAAGGTATAACTAACAGGATGAAGTGGAAGAGCCAGATTATGGACCATGAAAGTGGACCATTTAATCCAGAAAAAATTTTGCTTGCTGTCAAAAGTTACTGGACTGGTAATACTCCAGAAAAGCAACAGTAGTAGAAGTAGACCGCTCATGTAAAATTAAAACATCTTTTAAACTTTTTTTCGATTTACAGGGTTTAATCCTTTTGGAGAATCCTTTTTCTGAATTAGTTTTTTTTATTCTTGTCAAGGATACAAAATTTGCCATATATAAATTCTACGTTTAGCGAATTTGGAAAACAAGATATTGACGTCCTGGGTCGCGTGCTTCTTTACTGTATACAGTAAAATCTTGATAAATTAATAATTTTCAATAAATAATAATTTTTTGAGTTCTAATTTGAGTCGATTGGATAAAATAATAATCTTGTTAAATGTATAAGATAATAGTTTTTAAAAAATTTCTTGAAGCTTACTGAAAATATAAAATAATAATTTATTAAATAAATATAAAAATTACGTATATAATTCATAAAATAAAGCACTTCATAAATAATTTTTATTTCAAATTTTATGCTTTCTTAAAATATGTATCTATAGTCAATTGATTTTTCTTTTCATGTGAACTGAATTTAATTTCATCTTTAACTTTTTGGAGGGCATAAACTACATTCGACATATTCTTCTCATTTTGAAGCAAGTAACTTTTCGAAGTCTCTACGGTAAGAAAAGCTTCTTTTGGAGAAACATGTGGTATAACGTTATTATCATTTGAATCTTGATTGTCATCATCTTCCATACTCAATACTCCTTGAATAATTTCTTTGTCCGTAGGCGATTCCATTAAAGCTTCATTTTTACTAGGATAATTCAAAATATGCTCTACATTCATGGCATTTCTATAATGTAAATTAGAAATAACTTCCTCTAATCTTTGAATGCCTTCAACATTACCAATTTATTCTTCTCTAAAAAGCACGGACACGGCAAAATGGAGCCGTGTCCGCGTGTCGGACACATGTCCGTGTCGAACACAAGCGTGTCTGTGTTGGACACATGATTGACACGGACACTCACAAAAAGTGCATATATATGCTCCATGTTTTTTGAAAGGGAATTATAAAGTACAAAATATGTATGAACTATCAAGATATTGAAAGTCTTGAAATATATTAATCAATATATATCATATTATGAATTTTGATTTTTTTTCTTAATTCTAAATTTTATAATATATATGCCGTGTTTGTGTCTGTGTCCACCAAATTTTAGAAGTTGGTGTGTCCCTGTATCCGTGTCCGTGTCGTGTCGCGTGTCGCGTGTCCGTATCCGTGCTTCTTAACTTCTTCTAGAAGCATACCTTTCTCGGATCGAATTTTGCAATGTCAAAAATAATTTACAATAGTTATGGCCTTCATATCAATATTTCAAGCAGCATTAATAAAATAGATAGCATCTAAGACATTAATTTTTTTAGGATTTATTGCTCCCATCTCATAGCCTTCCAAGATGCTAGAATAAAAACGATGTCGATAATAAATCTTAAGTGATCGAATAATTCCAGGATCACATGGTTGAGTTTTTGATGTTCTATTTGGAGGCAAAAAGAACAATTCAACATTTCTCAAGCCTTTAATAACCTTGGGATGGGCTTTTGACAAATACTTTGCTGACTTTTTAAGAGTATTTGATATTGTTGATTGACTAATAGAGAGATCAAACTGTTGTTGAATCCACTGTTGCAAATCTTTTTGACTTGAAAAGGGATGTTGATTTTTGTACTCGTATAATGTTTTTCTCATCTCATCAGTTAGCGTAGACTTTTTTACACCTTTCAAATGAGTAGCCATGGAAGAGAAGATATAATATATGAATTTTTATA
>JAOSBM010000205.1:23024716-23043439 GCA_027568955.1 Erythroxylum tenue
AAAAATTAATTGTTTAATTTGACAAATATAATGTACAAAATAAAAATTATTCTATAAATTAATAAATATTAATTTATTGATAAATTAATAACTCCGTATAAGATAATAATTTTTTAGGTCCAAAAAATATTCATTTATAGAGGTTTTACTGTATATATAACAAAAAAAAAAACTACCTTAGTGTATAAACTTCTCCCCTTTAAGAGAGTCATTAATTTAGCGCAATCTTTTCTTTATTTTACAAAGAGATTATTTTTATAACTCAAATTTGTGACCTTTTAGTCATAAAGGAATAACCTTATCAGTTATTACAAGGTTCACCCTCTTATTATATATTTATATAATACTGAATCGATAATGGAAATTGTTACATTATATTTTCATTTTTGTTGTGAAATATTATCGTACACAATACACAATTATACATAGTGGATTTTACAATTTTCATTCACGCTAAGAAAATAAAGTGAGTAATATATATACGTGTGCGCGTAAGTTTAGCTTAGT
This sequence comes from Erythroxylum tenue, assembly GCA_027568955.1. Classification (NCBI taxonomy): domain Eukaryota; kingdom Viridiplantae; phylum Streptophyta; class Magnoliopsida; order Malpighiales; family Erythroxylaceae; genus Erythroxylum; species Erythroxylum tenue. Next base: position 23,025,224 of record JAOSBM010000205.1, read on the forward strand.
CAACATTAATGGTAACTTTTTCGACCAAAAAAAAAACATTAATGGTAACTTGTACCATTCACATTTTAACTAATAAATAAAAAACTCAAATAATTTTTCTAGTTCAATAATAAAAATCTTGAATTGTTTAAATTTCTAGTTCAACAATAAAAATCTTGAATTGTTTAACCTTTCAATTCATTTTTAAACTTTTTAGTTCGATTTACTATCATAACTATTGTTGTTAAAAATTGATAAATTTATTAATTAATTGGTCAATTTTTATGAATTGATAAATTCTTATAAACAAAAATAAATAAATAAATTTTTATTTAACAATTTATTTTTCAATTAAACTTCAAATTCTTTAATTAGTGAGGACAATTTCTTTTAATCATATTTTAAATTCTTTAATTTTTTCAATCTTTACCCTATTTTATGACGGTCAAATATCAGTTAAAGTTTTTAAATCTTAAATCTCTTGTCTTACCAATTTAATATTCGGTTTAGTTTTTAAAACATTGATTTTAACAATCTAATTAAAAGAATAGTTTGATTTATAGTAGTATTTTAAAGGGACAAAAATCCTAGTTGTTGTGAGGTAAAATTCAATATGTTGAAATCAATATATAAAAAGTACAATAAAATAATTGTATTAAATTATTAAATTTGGAAAATCGTATTTATAATACAATTTTTTCTTTAGTTATATAAAGAATAATATTTGAATTATATGGTGTTTTTATAAAGTTCTACGAAGGCAAAAGTTATAAAGTATCTATTTCTAGCATTTTATAAAAGTTCAATTTTGGAGCTAAAAGCGAATTTTAAACTTTAATGTTTACATTAGAATATAACTTGAATTCTAATTTTTCAAAATATTCAATTTGAACCTTAACGTTTTCAAAACGTTTAAAATAAATCTTAAATAGATGAAAAATTTGACATAGTTAATCATCTGTCAATTAATCTCGCTCTTGTCTCCAACTTTGTCGCCATTGCATTGATTAGGGAGGAAGCTTCTACTTCATCTCATCTTGGTCCTCGCATCTAAAGTCCACCAAGCTTCAGTGTCTTTGGCGCTACAAGACCACCACACCACCCTCACATAACAGGTTGAACTAGCTTTATTGTTCTCTTATCAGCATTGAACAACGAAATTCAGCTAGTCGTTGACAGAGGCTGATCGTACACGGTGGAGGTTTGCTTTTGGTTTTGTTTAGGATCACTTAAAGTCACGTATCTCTCTACACGCTAAAAAGCCCAACCACCAACTATTCATTTCAAGTTGCTATCCTTTTTATCTGTTATATACCATTCCTTGTTGGTTTAACATAATTTTCTGTATTGCTTTCTCCCTCTTTCTCCCACTCTTGTCTTTGTTTCGTTGCATCGTCTTGTTTTGCTCTTACGATATCATAGTCATTTACTTATACACATCTCCGATTCGTTTTGGTTCTGGTAAGATTACTGTAGCAAAATTGATTGGAATTCATAAACAATGTGCAAAAACTAGGAAGGTTACTATAGAATAATTGTTTGTAATTCATAAACACTATCCACTACCTCCAGGTATCAACATAATTGCAAGGATTACAAGGTGATACCTATTGCTTGCTTATCAACCCAGCAAAGACTGTTGGTTTGAGATCTTATTATTAAAGGTTGGAGGAAGAAGATAAGGCATAGGAGGTATAAGAAGATCAGATGGGGGAATCTGAAAGGGGATATAATGAAAATTTTTAAAGATAAAATATTACATGGAGAAGAATGGAAAGTGGAAGGATATGCAAACCAAATGTGGGAGAGAATATCATCCCTTTTATGGAATACAACTATAGAGACTTTGGTGATGAACCTTGTGGATGTTCATGAAGGGAAACTAATTCTTCATATTGGTGATAAACAAGTTGAGTTCAATATGAGCAATAAATTGGAGAATCCAAAAGAGGGAACTCTTGCATAAAGATTGGTTTAGTTGATGAGTGCATAAAAGAGCAATACGAGAGCAATAAAGAAGATGGTGATGTTGAAGATGTGAAAGATGATATAGAGCTAAAGGTGGGGGAGTTAGGTGAAAAATTAAAACAGGAATCATTAGTAAGGATGGAAGCACCCATAATACACTCCATTGAGAAACCACCTATTATAAAGTTAAAAACTAATAGGGACTAAAGCAAGAGTGATGGAGACAATTAGAAAGAGAATGAGAGCCATTGGATGGAAAATTGTGGAAATAAGAAGCATAAGTCCTAACGTGATGATGTATAGGGCCTTAACATTCAAAAGCGGAATGGAATGAAAAATTAAGCTGAAATAGTCAAGCTAGTTACCTTAAAATTAACATGTTATACCTTAGGTAGTCATTTTTGTAATTTTATATGCGTTTGTTGCCTTATTTTTTGATTTTCTAGTGAGTTTGATTGATATATAAAGTGTGTCTAAATTCCTTCTTCGACGCCATCAACACCACAATCCTCATAAATACTCTTTCCCTTGTTATTTTCCTTTTATTTTTGTTTTCATATTTGTTATATGTGTTAATTTTATTTAAGTGCCGTTTTCCATATTAAAGATAGTGTGTTGTTTAAGTCTGGGGACATATATGCAATTATATATCATTTGTGTGTGACTTTGCATTTGCATTGTGTTAGTTTTTGTTATGTTAGCATTGTGTAAATTTTTTATTGCATTGTGTATTTATGTGAATTTACCAATGGCATGAAATTGAAAGGAATTAGCTTATCTATAAACATGATCATTTAACTTGTAAGGAAACATTAGCTTGTGAAGTTTGTGTTTTAAGTGTTTTTGAGGTGAATATGCATATTGATTAGAATATTGTTCTTATTCTTTCATTTTATGACACTTGTTTGGATACACTTATAATTAAATTCATTTAAATTGGTACGTAACATTAGTAGCCTTTCATAAGAGTGATTGACTAGAAAGAAATGATGTAGGTTAGGAAATAAATTAAAAAAAGTGTGTTGACAAATGTCCTATTCTATTGGACCTTTTTGAAAAAAAATTGGGTTAAGAATAGAGTTAACAACCAATTGTAAGTTATGATATAGTTGAGTAATTGGGGGCATTACAACAAAAATATTTGTCTTTGCATCAAAAGGCTATAATGACACTCCAACCAAGCTTGATAAAATGTAATTAAGTTAAATAACTAGGAGACATTCATGACAAGGAGTTTGCCTTTGCCTAAAAACACTAGGTCATTGTTAAATAAATTATAAAAATATGGTGTTGTCAATAAAAAGTGAACTTATTGATCTTTTTATTAAATGTAAAAAAATTCCATGAGGGGTTGTTTAGTGATAGCCTACCTTTTAATTCGTAAATGAGAATGAGTACATGCTTACAAGTTCCATAGATGTATGAATAAGGTGTCAATATTTTGGTTGATATGCGTATTTAAATCAAAGCACTTGAACATGAATGGAAAAAGTTAAAGTGTTCTAACTTTTTGAGTGATTGATGTTTGTGGCTAAGTTAATTCCATCAGATTTGATGTCATTGTACCATTATTGCATTGCTATATGATTGTGTGGTTATGTGTGTTTTGTGTTTTATTTGTATTGTTGTTTTAACTTTTCTTGGGGACAAGCAAAGATCTAAGTGCGGGGAAGTTGTTAGGTGTAAATTATAGTGTGTTTTCTAAGCTTTAGAGTGTATTTTAAGTGTCCTCTAGGTGCTAACCATGTGTTTAGGACATATATTTAAGTACTTAGTGTTTTTATGAGTTTTTTAATCATTTTTGATTAGGGTAAGAATGTGATCTTAATTGTATGATTTAGGGGATGTTTAATGTGTTTGATGATGAGTAGAGACAGGAAAATTGAAGAAAAGATGGAAAAGAAGCATGAAAAAAAGATCTAGCACAATCGTGTAAGATGCATGATTGTGTAGAAGGGCAACTAGAAGCTTGGTAAAGCCTATGTCATGATCGTGTATCCCTTGCACAATCATGACAAACAGGTGGTGCAGGAGGATGCACGATTGCGCAACATGCACGATCATGCAAATTCCATATTTTTCAGGTTGCGAGATTTTTATATTTTTGATGATTTGAGGCCATTTTTGGAATTAAAACAAGTAGGAAAACCCTAAAAAGATTAAGCAATATTCAAGGAAAAGAAAAACTCAAAAGATGCGGCTAAAAAACATAAAAAGAGATCAAAGAGCAAAATCTTGAAGAACACAAACTGTAGAATTCTAGATCAAGGTAAAAAAGAGCAGACTTCTAAAATTCAATTCATACTCTTTTCTTTAATTTCCTTGTTGTTGTTGAATGTTAATGATGGCTTAATTGAGATATGTAATTAAATCTATAGATTGTTAAATTTCTTTTAGGAATTATTCTTATGTTTTTGTTAAACTTTACATTCTTAATTTAATGAAATATGCTTGTGATGTTTATTTTTTAATATTCAGTTTGAATTGAGAGATTATATTGGATCATTTATATTATGATGTGCCAAGAGAGCTAGTACCATCATAGACTAATAAATATTAAATTAATAGGCCATTGAAGAAAGGTATTAATTGTTTATTAGTTACCCATATGATTGTTTCAAATCCAATTGCATAGTTAGGAAGAGTTTTGATAGATCAAGAGGTCACAATTCAATTTCAATCAATTTTAATTAAGATTACTTGATTGTATCTTGAGAAAGGGTAATCATAATTATTGGATATCAAGGGTCAAGTAGTATTAGATCAAGAAGATGAAGCGAAAACAAATAAGGATAGAAGTAATTCTTAGTTTTCATCATTGATCAATCAATTAATTCATTGTTTCTTATTTTATTGTTTAATTATCAAGTATTTGTTTTTAGTTTAACTTTTGGTGATTTATCTTATTATTTACCTTAAATAAAGTTTACTAGAATTATTGTGTGACTACTCTAATCCTTGTGGGATGATACTTTTTATGCTATAAGATATGATTTGTATACTTGCAGTAAAGAATGTTTTTCATTTAAAACTTCAACATTAATTAAATAAACTAAAAGGGGAGATTCTCTTAGAGACTTAGGTCAAGTTATGTACTTCAATAATGGAATGATCTGATGTAAAAAGGCAATTGAAGACAAATTTTTTATTCTTGAACTCTTGCATCCATAATTGATTAACTAATGTCTTATCAAGTTTCCTTCTTAGGAACCATTTCCCCTGTTATTTGTTATTCCAAGTTAATTGGTTTCCTTTATAATTAAGATAAGTGGCCTCAATCTTGCTTAAATAGGTTTTGAAATCATTGTAGGGAGATCATAAACTTATTCAATCTTGTGTTTTTCATAAGGTGTAATTGAAGTCCCCAAGAAAGATCTAGTGCTTATTTATACCTATTCCTATAAGTTACAAGTACTTCTAAAGTTCAGTTCTTTGAAATTTAAGATTTGCTACATAGATGAAGTTGAAGCATAATTTTGTATTGCATTACTTAAGTTATACATTCAAGTGGATAATTTGATCATTCATTAAGTAGCTAGAGATCACATTCATTTTAGGATCATAACCCACCACTTTCCTCCTATTATAGTGATCCTTATAGTTTATAACTGTTGACAATAAATTTAGAAAGGACAAAATATTATCACACCAAATTTTCTTTAATTTATTTTTCAAAAGGTCTACTATAAGTGGATTTATTCTTACAAGTAATCAAAGAGTACTTTCTGTTTATTAGATTTTCCAAGAAACTATCGATATGAAGAGGGGTAGAGAGGCTTTTAGTTTTTTTAGTTTTTGCTTTTCTACCAAATCTTCTTAATGTTGGTGCAAAGCTTCCTAAAATTGTCCCTAACTTTTCCTCTATTCCATCATTTACTAGTTAACTTGAACTTTCTTACGTTCTTCCTAGTTTATTCAACATCTCAACATGAGTTAAGTCCATTTTTTCTACATGAAAAAAATTATTTCTTTTCTATAAAAATTCATTTTGTATGATACAATTGTCTTTTGCTTTCACTTTGATTGGAGTTCAGTTTTAAAGAATCAAGAGGAGTTTTTTTAATGCTGGTTTCATTTTGTGCTACATTCATCACCATGGTTGCCTTATTTTCTTTCTTAGGCTAAGGGCCTATTTAAGGTGCATTTGTGTTGTCTCCCTTATTGGTGCTTCCCATTAGTTCCTTATACTTACCCTTTGATAATTTTTTTAGTTACTATCCACTTAATTTTTTCCTTTGGTTTTGGAGGCTTCCATTAGTCTGTAATTAAAACCTCATCCTCTCCTAATGAATCAAACTCATCTAGTCTCACTACCATTACAAATTCAGGACTTACTGTGAGTTTTCCACTTTAATGCACCCTTTTACATAACTGATTCTACTTATAGTAATTATCTTAGCATTCATATATATAGTTCTTCCCAGGAAGCTTTCCATATAGCTTAACCCCCCAGAATTCTAATATTCCACGGAAATATTGTGCAAGTGAGTCTATAAGGGGATTGTATTTATCTTGGATATATCAAAATATATCCCTAATTTCCACTGATGAAGGAACATTAGTTTATCAAAATACATAAACTATCGCAATGATTTGAGAGCATTAGGATCATTGGTGAACTTGAAGAGGGATAAGTTTTCATTACTGACCAACACTTTTCTTAGTCCTATGTTGCTCTAGTTCTGATCAATCCATATCTTCCTTTTATTAAATGAAGGACTTTTGTCAATAAAATTAACCTATGAAGGTGTATTTCTATCTTGCAACACTAATCTTCAATATTTTTAAGGGAGGAGAGACGACAAAATTTGTCACCAGCTTGTACAGTGATATACCTAATAGAACCGTGTGATGGAGGATATCCAACCACATGAAACCAAGTCTTTTTTTTGGTTTAAGGTGTAAAGGCAATCTTTATGGTTTTATAAGAGATATTGGGGTCTAAGAGGTTAGATTTGAAGGGAGGAGCAGTAGCTACAAATTTAATAGGCTATAACTGGGTCAAAGTGTTGGCTCCCGAACTTTTTCTTATTAAATTAAGCATGAATTATATTAAGTATGGGGTTTTGATAGAATAAAATTTTTTCCTGGGAGTTAATTATCATGTCTAGGTTAGTAGGATTTATTTCATGGGTTAGTTGAATTAAAAGTGGTAAGAATGCATAAAGGGCATTTTTGGCATAACACTTAAGCATTTATGACATGAGGCATAAATGGAAGAGCAAATTGGACATTGCCCACTCATTAGGGGTAAAAAGGGGAATAAGTAATTGTAGTCTTGTATTTTAGAGAAGCAAAAATCGTGAATGAAAGAAGAGAAAAAGAGAGAGTGAACGAAGAGAAGAAGAGAAGGAGAGAAAGAAGAGAAGGAAGCTAGGGTTAAGAGATTTTGAAGAGTTTGAAGAATCTTGGAGCCTAAACAAGTAAGTATAAGCATTAACCTTTCTTGATTTGATGGATGAAGCATTTTTAGTGATAGTTAGAAGTGAAAATGAAGTTGAATATGTGTTGGTGAATGGTATATATAAATGTTCTATTTTTTTGGTTAATGATCAAATATAGATTATGAATTGGTTTGTGAATGATATTGAGTTGAAATGAAGTAGAGAATGAAGAGGAAATGAAGTAGAAAAGATGGTTTAGGTATAAGATAGGGTATATGTGAAATGTGGGAAGTTAAAAGCTGGAAAATGTAGCAAAACATTTCACTACATATGCTTCTGTCAAAGTTCGCCGCGCTATCAAAGTTCGTCGCGATCAACTTTTGGCTTCCCGCGGCGAACTTTCTTGCACAGAACATGCTTCAGTAGTTTGAGCATAAATTTTTCTGTAATAATCCAAATGGAAGGATTTTTTATTTGGAGTAAACTAGAGACATAGGGCTACAAATTGTCTGATGAAGTCAAGTTTTAATTCAGTCTCTAAGTATTTCAATTTTTGGATGAAAATTGAGCACAAAATATTATTTTATTATAAGAATAGTCCAAAAATGTTTGGGGTATAAAATTTAGATTACTGAACCAAATTGAATGATTTATGTGTCATTAGAAACTTAAAACAATGGGGGACATTTTTCTAGAAGAAAATGTTATCAAATTTCTTCGTTCATCTGATCAGAATGATCATACAAAATTGATCTGAAGGTCTAGAGTTTTAGAAGGGTTATAGTTCAATTTTATCATTTTGATTTTTGAAGTTTTTATGAATTTTCATTTGAATTTGGATTGAATGGAAAATTGGTTTGTGTTAGGAAACTAAGAAAACCCTATCTGAGAGCAAAAGGAAGGGCACAACTGAACTTGGATTTTCAAGAGAAATTAGGTGGGTAATGTATTTATAGTTATTGTATGATTGGAAAAATTCTTGCCTATATGTGTGTATGCCTAAATTGCATGAATTTGGAATTGTTCTGAAGAATTGATAATGCATGATAAATTCTGATTATGTTATACCTTGAAAGAGGTTATAATATTTTGTATAAATGAAAAGAAGAAAGAGCATGAAAGTATGATGAAATGATTTAAGCATGATTATATGCTTTTGTTTGGGCAAGAGTGGAACTATTTCGTTCGTCACATGCACGTTGACAAAGGGCCTTCTCCCGACTGCCCGCTTATGGCATATGAGATCCAAAAAATGGACTCATTTTGTTCATAGTGTAAACTTCGGGTTATCCATTTTGTTCCATAGAACCTCGAGCCATTTGTTTGTGCATTGCATCTTTGAATTATCAAGTATGATGCATTTGAGTGATGTGTTTTATGGCTAAAGTCTATGTATATGTTATTCGCTAACTTGCTTAATTATGAGTTTTGGGCTAAATTGATAAATTCTTGAATTGCTAGCTATATATATATATACATATGCTTGAATTTGTGACTAATGACCGATGACTATAAATATATTAGCCACTGAGCTTTGTAGCTCAACCCATATTTTTCACTCCTCAGGTGCAGAATAAGACGACAGTTGAATCTTGCAAGGCTTCGGAAACTCCAAGATAGTTAGAGAATTTTGTCCTAAGTTAGTGACTATTTTGGATAGCTACATAGGCATATCAAGATCAAGTATCCTTTTGTATTTTGTATTAAGCTTTGATGTGCATGAAGATATGTAACTAATGCTTGTTGAACTCTCTTTGGACCTATTAATGAAATGAAGAAGTTTCTTTGTATATGATTATAATTATCATTTTGGTTAAGTTGAAATGGGTGTTAAATTATATTTGTGTTTAGAATATTGGTATAGGTTGTGGGAAATTGGTAAGGTGTATGGGGTTATGGGTTTCAAATTTTGAGGGTTTCGCCGCGGCGAAACTTTCCTGGAGATATTGGTGTTTCTGTCGGTGACTTCACCGCGACGAAGTACCTGAATTTTGCCACGACGTATTCGACTCGAAGGGTGTAGATGCTCGCCCTCGAGACTTTGCCACGGCGAAGCCAGATGTTGACTGCGGCGAACTTATCCCGTCACTGTGCACGCTGCCATTCTTGTTGATATTTAAATCCTTTCGACCCTCCCCTCGTGCGATCCTTACCCTACAACTACGAGCGGTCACCTTTGGATAAGGAACGGGACCGGGGTCCAACATTGTTTGGTAACAGAACAAGAGTTGGATTCCTGAAATACGGGGTAATGAAGATCATATTTTATGAGTCAAAATGTTGGGCTCTGGAAATGGGATCCAACGTTGTTTGGTATCAGAGTGTAGGCTTTTCCTAGGCTTAGATGCATAGTAGGATGAATTGTTATGCTATGTGAGTACTTGTTGCATTGTGAATTGATTGATGCATATCATGCATACATGTAGGAAATAAGATAAAAATAAAAAATGTAAGCTAATCATTAGTGTTTTCATTGAAGGAGTAACCACCTTGTAGAAGGACACGAGGAGTTTTGCAAGGGTCTGTCGCACCTGACTCTCCACCAAGAGAGGAGAGTACTGATGAGTCAGTAGCCCCAAAAAATGCTGAGGCTTTTATAGGGCATGGTAGTGGGCCCTCTCGGTCACATATGCAAGAGTAGCCTATTTTGTTAGAGCAAGTACCTACCCTGGATCCGAGATTATTTCAAGCATTTACTCAGGCCTTTATCCAGGCTATGGGTCAGATGCCGCAGGCTTCTGCTCCGGCCCCAGTTAAAAAGGGAAAACAATTTTATAAGCTGAGGAAGTATGAAGCAGTGGACTTCTATGCAACGATTGATTTAGAAGAAGCTGAGAATTGGATGAGAAAGACAGAAAGGGTATTGGAGTAGATGGATTGTGAAGATGATGAGAAAGTTGAATATGCTACTAGTTTGTTACAAGGAGATGCTCCCCATTAGTGGGAGAGTATGTCAGGGAGCCAGATGAGACTTCCAGTATTGGCATAGAAAAACTTCTTAGCTACTTATAAGAAGTACTTGTCTAAGATGTATATTCAGCAGAAGCAGAGAGAGTTTCCAAGTCTCGTCCAGAGGGAGATGACGGTGAGTGAGTATGAGCACCGGTTTACACAGCTATCCTGGTATACAGCTGAGATGATGATGAGTGAGGCGGCTAAGTGCCGTCGATTTGAATCAAGACTGCATCTAGCTATCAGAGAAAAAGTAGTGGTGCAGAACTTCTGTAACTTTCAACAACTGGTTGAAGCGACAACGAGGGTTGAAAACATTGAGAACATAAAGAGTGCTGTAAACAAAAAGAGAAAGGGGAGAGAATAGTTTAAGAGGGGAGGTGGTACTCCTATGCTAGAGAGGAGTGCTAGGACATTTCCTATGCAGTCTGAGGAGAGGAGCAGTGGTGTAAGCAGGTCCAAATAGATGAGGACTATTTCTCTTCAAGCCTCAATGGCAGGAGGCAGTAAAAGGGGAGAAAGGGATAAGTCTTCTGTCCCTAAGTGTGATCATTACCGCAAGTTCCATGGAGGGGAGTGTTACAGATTGACAGGAGCTTGCTTCAATTGTAGGGAGAAGGGACACATGGCTAGAGAGTGTCTGAAGTATGCAAGAAGAGAGGGAACTTAGGTGCAAGCTTTAAAGAGAATTGAGACAGTGGGGCACAAGACTGTAACGGAAGTGGGCAGCTCTGAGGCAGCTAAGAGAGTGAATCTTCTAGGGAGACCGAGGGGGCAAGCACTAGGTAGAGTATGACTAGTATTTGATGCTGATGTTGTTGTTTTAATTGATTCGGGCCTACCCACTCCTTGGTTTCATCGGGTAGAACTGTGTATAGTAGAGATTTGAACCCATTGGATACTCAGTTGATGGTGAGTACTCCAATCGGACAGTATATTGTTATTAGTCAAGTTTATAGAGACTGTGAGATATATATTGGTGAGGAATAGTTAGCGTTGGATTTGATGCCATTGAAGATTGGGGGGGGGGGGATTAGATGTGATTTTTGGTATAGACATGTTAGGAAAGTATCATGCCAACTTAGATTGCAAACATAAGACAGTAGAGTTTAAGTTGAACAATGGAAGAAAGGTGATGTTTATCGGAGACAGAAAATTTAGCTCACTGAGAATCGTTTCGGCTCTGATAGCAGAAAAAATGATGAGGAAAGGGTGTAAAGTATTTTTGGCCTATGTGGTAGACACGAAAGCAGATGGAGGAAAGTTAGAAGACATACCTGTGGTCATGAAATTCTCGAATGTCTTTCTCAAAGAATTACTAGGACTACCACCCCCTAGGGAAATTGAGTTTCCCATTAAACTTCTTCCAAGTACTGCATCAATCTCAATTCCACCTTATCGAATAGCTCCGGTGGAATTAAAGGAGCTTAAGGAGCAATTGGAAGATTTGTTGGAGAAAGGTTACATTAGGCTGAGCTCTTCACCTTAGGGAGCTTCAGTTCTTTTTGTGAAGAAGAAAAACAAATCATTGCGAATGTGTATGGATTATAGGAAGCTTAACTATGTCACCATTAAGAACAGATATCTGCTCCCACGCATAGATGATTTATTTGATCAACTGCAAGGGGCAAGAGTCTTTTCTAAGATATATTTGAGATCGGGTCACCACCAGTTAAGGATAAAGGAGTCTGATGTGTCAAAGACTGCTTTCCGAATATGGTATGGGCATTTTGAGTTTTTAGTTATGCCCTTTGGATTGACGAATGCCCCTGCAGCTTTCATGGACTTGATGAATAGAGTCTTTAAGTCTTTCTTAGACCAATTTATCACTGTCTTTATTAATGATATTTTGGTATATTCCAAGAGTGATAAGGAGCACGAAGAACATTTAAGAATTGCTTTGGAGACACTAGGAAGAACGAGTTATATGCTAAATTCGACAAATGTGAATTTTGGCTAAAGGAAGTGACATTTCTTGGAATGTGATTTCAGAGCAAGGAGTGCACGTGGATCCGAGAAAAATAGAAGCTGTAGTAAAATGGGAAGCACCTAAGAATATAGCAGAAGTGAGGAGTCTCTTGAGTTTAGCTGGGTATTACAGGAGGTTTGTGGAGGGCTTTTCCATAATAGCAGCTCCACTTACCAAATTGACAAGGAAGAATCAAAAGCTTATGTAGACTGAGGAGTGTCAGAATAGTTTTGAGGAATTGAAGAATAGGCTTACAACGACACCGATTTTGACTTTGCCTTCGGGTAATAATGGATATATAGTGTATAGTGATGCCTCAAGGAAGGGATTGAGCTGTGTGTTGATGCAAGGAGATAAAGTGATTGCCTATGCTTATAGGCAATTAAAGCCTTATGAGATGAATTATCCTATACATGACTTGGAGTTAGCTATCATAATTTTTGCATTGAAGATATGGAGACATTATCTATATGGAGTCACTACTAAGGTATTTACAGACCACAAGAGTCTTAAGTATCTAGTGAGCCAGAAAGAGTAGAATTTGAGACAGAGAAGATGGTTGGAATTGTTGAAAGATTATGATTTGATGATAGGCTACCACCCAGGGAAAGCTAATGTAGTAGCGGATGCATTGAGTAGGAAATCTACTATGACACATGTGGAGATGGTATATTTTCCTTTGTTGAAGGAATTAGCCAAACTTAGAGTGACATTGAAGCAAGTCGAATCTGGGTGTATATTGGCTAACTTTAGGGTAAGGCCAGTGTTGAATGAGAAGATTAAGGAATTGCAAGAACAGGACGAGTACTTGAGCGGGCTTAGAGAAGAGATTAAAAACGGTAAACCTTCTGAAATAGAGGTAAGGGAAGATGGATTGATGGTGGTAGGTAACAGATTGTGTATTCCAGACATGTTAGAGTTAAAAGATGAGATTTTTGATGAAGCGCACAAGGCTCCCTATGTAATGCACCCGGGGAGTACAAAAATGTATAGAGATTTGAAAGAGCATTTTTGGTGGAAAGGAATGAAGAAAGATATTACAGAGTATACTAAAAGATGCTTAGTGTGTCAGCAAGTCGAGGCTAAACACCAGGCAACTTCAGGCAAGCTTATACCTTTGTCTATTCCTGAATGAAAGTGGAAAAGATTACGATGGATTTCTTGATGGGGTTGCCAAGAACCAACAGGAAGTATGATGCAATATGGGTGATTGTGGATAGGTTAACCAAGTCAGCACATTTCTTGGCAATTAAGTAGACATATTATTTAAATGCTTTGGCCAAGAAGTACGTGGATGAGATAATCAGGCTTCATGGGATTCCGAGTTCTAAAGTCTCAGATAGAGATCCCAAGTTCACCTTCAGATTCTGAGAAAGCTTACAGGAGGCTTTAGGAACCAAGTTGCACTTTAGTACAGCTTTCCATCCATATACTGATGGACAATTGGAGAGGATAATAGGGACATTGGTGGCAATGTTAAGGGCTTGTGTTATGAACTTCAAAGGTTCATGGGATGATCATTTACCTTAATTGAGTTTGCTTACAATAATTTCTATCACTCAGGAATTCAAATGGCACCTTATGAAGCTTTATATGGTAGGAAGTGTAGAACTCCTATTTGTTGGGATGAGGAAGGTGAGAGAAGACTTTTAGGGCCTGAATTGGTGCAAGTTACAGTCGATAAGATTAAATTGGTGAAACAAAGACTCAAAGCAGCTCAAGACAAAATGAAGAGCTATACGGATGAGCGGAGGAAGGAGATGGAATTTGAAATTGGAGACAAAGTGTTTCTTAGAGCTTCTTCATGGAACGGAGTCTTGAGATTTGGTAAAAAGGGCAAGCTTAGTCCAAGATACATAGACCCTTATGAGATCATTGGGAAGATTGGGCCTTTAGCCTATAAGTTAGCTTTGCCACCAAAATTGTCTAAGATTCACGATGCCTTCCATGTATCGATGTTGAGAAAGTATCGATCCGATCCTTCACACATAGTTCAACTTTCGGAGGTTCGATTAAGAGAGGATTTGACTTATGAAGAACATCCAGTAGAGATTTTGGACTCGAAGGAAAAGGTTTTGAGAAACAATACTATGAAGCTAGTTAAAGTCTTATGAAAGAACCATTTTACGAAAGAGGCAACATGGGAGCCTTTGGAAGTAATGAAGGAGAAGTATCCATACCTTTTTGTGAACTCAGGTAAGAATTTTGAGGACGAAATTTCTTTTAAGAGGGGGAGAAATGTTGGCTTCCGAACTTTTTCTTATTGGGAGTTAATTATCATGTCTAGGTTAGTAGGATTTATTTCATGGGTTAGTTGAATTAAAAGTGGTAAGAATGCATAAAGGCCATTTTTGACATAACACTTAAGCATTTAAGACATGAGGCATAAATGGAAGGGCAAATTGGACATTGCCCGCTCATAAGGGTAAAAAGGGGAAGAAGTAATTGTAGTCTTGTATTTTAGAGAAGCAAAAATCGTGAATGCAAGAAGAGAAAAAGAGAGAGTGAACGAAGAGAAGAAGAGAAGGAGAGCAAGAAGAGAAGGAAGCTAATGTTAAGAGATTTTGAAGAGTTTTCTCATTTGCCCTTACCATAAGCCTTTCTTCATTAAGGTCAGAACTTAAGAGTTAGCCTCTCACCAACCTTGACAAGCTCTCTTCCTAAGCTAACAACCAAATGCTGAAAAAAACCCTAAAAAGTTACCTCCTTCAGTAGCTCAAACTATAGTCTAGAAAACCTAGAAATTGGTTCTCGAGGATACCTCACTAGCTGCGAACTTCAATATTGTCCTCTGGTGACATCTTTGAAGGACAAAATATTAATTGCCCCACATATTAGCATTCTTATAGAGGCAATGGAAAAATGGGAAAGCAACTTTATAGGGTTCTTTTGGGACTCTATACCACTATATTAAGCTATTAACACTTGGGCCAATCACCAGTAAAATTATTTTACTTATTAGAATGATTTTGTACTGCTAGAAGTGCTTATCAATGATGATAATATGTTCCTTTTTAGGTTTTCATCCTCTCTTCTATCTTAAAAGGTAATGGAAAATGGTTCATGACATTGCAACACTATGCCACTCATGTTACAATCATAGAAGCTAGGAATTAAGCTCTATGATTTGAGGCAAAAACAACTACCCATTTAGATTAATAGACATAACATACCTTTAGAGTACTGGAACAAAAGTCGTCTAAGCCATCTTAAATAACATGCATAATGTGTTGGGTCCCGTTTTCGAAATCCAACTCTTACGTTCATGCCACATATGTTGGACCCCGCTTGTTTCCAGAGTCCAACGCTTGCTCTGATACCATACACGTTGGGTCCATCGGAGCCCAACTTCAAATCATGAAACGTGAGCTTAATCCAATGGAATTTCCTTGAACATCATCTTAACCATCAGCTCTGATACCACATCTGTTGGATCCCGTTTCCGGAACCCAACTTTTGCGGACTCATACATCTGTTAGATCCCGTTTGATTCCAGAATCCAACTCTTGCGAATACCATAATACTTGAGTGTGGTTCCTTGTAATTTATTTAACCATCATCCTTTCATCTTCATTCTCATAACATCCTTAAAATTTTCCTCACAATATGTTCAATCGCGTGCCCTTACAAATCAGTCACCATGCTTGAACTCATTTCTTTTAATTGTGAACAGAATTTGGAAATCTTCGAACAAGAATTTCAATTTGACTTCTTCAAAGAAATCATAGCTCTAATTCTCTAGTTTGTTTTGGATTAAGAACCATCTTAATCGGAGGTCTATAGATCAAGATATGCTTAAAAAGCTAAAGGGTGATCATACCCTAATCATGCTCTCCCAACCGATCTCTCATTTTCTTTCCATCAAAAATTTTCAAATCAACTCCAAAAGGTAAAAATTTTCATGTAGAGATAGATACATGTCTTAGGAATCTATTGCTTCAAGAATCACCTGATTTGGAGGTCGGATGAGGAAGTTATGATCAAAAGAATCAAACATGTTTAAGTCCTCAATCATGCAGTAACATGTCTTGGCGCGATTGTCATAACTTCTCCTATAAATGTCAGAATGATTTCGTTCTTGGACCATTAGAAAGAAGACTTCGAGATATAAAACTTCAATGAGACCACAAAGTCAGATTAGGCCTCTAAAAGGGTCAAAAATTACGATTTCATAAAGCTGTTCAGTGAATGTCCGTTTAAAAGACATGCATGTCCGTTTAACGGACATTGTTAGGCCAAAGTGCAGTTTCTCACTCACGAAGGTCCGTTAAATGGACATCAAGTCTGTTAAATGTACATGGACGATGCTAGGGGTCCTTTTTGACCTGTAAAGGTCCGTTAAACGGACCTTAGGTCTGTTTAACAGACATGGGGGTTCCCAAAACCCCTCCAAACCCTCTCCAATGCTTCCTACATCCAACATAACATCATATTCACTCATAATCTTCCCAAATTCAACTCTTTTAGTGAAAAATCACTTCATAACAAATCAAACACCAAAATTATCTTATAAAACTCTCAAATCTCAGTCCATTTAGTTCATCAAAACCACAATTTCCTATCATTTACTATAGCTGTCATCATACACAAATCCTATGCAACATCATAACTTGTAACAATCATAACTTTCCATTCTGATGTCCAAAAATTACAAACTTTATAGCGTCGGAAAGCTAAAAGGATCATCTACAACTTCTAAGAAGACAATTTTGGCTAATTCAACCTAAATCGATACAATTTTTCCTTTGAATCAGTTCACAAAATTTACCCTTGTGAAATCTTGCAAAACCTTCCCAACTTTGCTTCCTCTATTCCAACATCATCCATTCAAATACCAATCCTTCTTTTCCATAACATTTCACTTACAAGTAATAGAAACTCATATTCAAAGTTCATCAACTCAATTGGATTACTTCTTTAAGTGTACTTAATTCTAACTTAACCTCATCCATAATTAAGTCATGTTTCAACTCCACCTCATTTTATAACCATTTGAACTCTATCTTTTCTTCATCCATTCTTAAATCTTAGCTCATTAGACTTGTCACATTTAGCTACATCTCATCATCCAAAATTCCTAAGTGTCTTTTCCGTAATATCTCACTGATGTGTATATATATACACATATATATACCAACCATTCATACTCAACATTCATCATAGTCATCCATGTACAAATTCACATTTCATGTCCATATACCAGTCTGTATTTCATTAACATCATAAATTAAGAGTTTTACAAACTTTGATGGCATTTCCAAGCCAAATTACATCATCAATATCAAATCCAATATACAAAGGATGCAAAACTCAAATAATTTCTTGAAATACATATGAACCTTTGTTTTACATAAACTAATCCAAAAACAACAAAACATGAAAATTCGGATTTATGCCTTGATTCACTTTCACTTGATCTCTTGCTCATCACCTGAATAGGGGAAAGAAAGGGGGTGAGCTCGAAAGCTCGTGGGTAACAGCTTATAACTAAAAAATAAGCAAAACCATTCAAAAGTTTACTATCATAGAAAATTCTTGTTGAAATCCATAAAACATTTGTTTATCAAATTCTCATCATGTAGTGAAATTTATAAACCACAAACATGAATGCATCAACTTGTTCACAAATCATAAACACATAAGCACATCAGAATTGGTTTGAGTAGGCCCATATTCATGACGCACTGCACATTCCCATATAATGGTCCTGTGTAGCCGTAAACTTGAGGGAGTCCTTAAAGGAGATCCGTGCTACTAGCGGGCAGGCGGGAGAAGCCTATTTTTGGGTCAACATGCACGTGACGGTTCTTGGATGGACTACCAAAACCTATATAACTGTAGTTAATCACACGTTAATACTAAGATAATCAACACACAAGAAGGGGGATTGAATTGTGTAACTTTCTCGTTTAATCCCTTTTCAAGAATTAAAACTTGTTCTATTCAGAATTATGATTAACTTCG
>JAOSBM010000205.1:23043539-23056464 GCA_027568955.1 Erythroxylum tenue
TTTCTTTCTTCTTTCTCCTCTTCTCCACCGACTCTCTCCCTCTTCTCTCTTTTCTTTGGTTCTTTTCTTCACAATTTTGTGCATGCTCCTTCCTTAAAAGCCAACCTACACTTCTATTTACAATAATGCCATTAATGAGTGAGCAATGACGACTTTGCCCTTACATATATGCCTTGCAACTTAAATGGCTTAAGTGGCTTGCCAATTTTGTCCCTTATGAAATCTTACCACCTTAACACAATAATTCAATAAACCTATGGCATATGATCTAACTCAAATTAACATGCTAATTAACTCCCATTAACATGCTAAACAATTCCACAAAATACTCTATTAAGACCTCAAAATTCATTTAAATTATGCTTAACTCCTTCCAAAAATCAAGACTTTTTCTAATCATGAAATTGAAGTAATTTGCTTGCACTTCCTTCTAAATAAATGTTCCTCATTTTCTCAATTTTTCTAATGACATCAAAATAATTCAATTTGGTTTAGAAATTTGAAAGTTATACACCAAATATTTCGGACTGTTCTTATACTAAAACAGTATTTTGTGCTCAATTTCCATCCGAAAATTGAAATTCTTAGAGACTGAATTAGAACTTGATTTCATCGGACAATTTTTAGCCTTATGTCTGTAGTTTAATCCAAATCAAGAATCATCTCATTTGGATAACTAGACCAAAAATTATAACTAAAACACCGAAGCATACTCAATGAACATTTTTCAACTGCATTTTCCAGCTTTTAACTCCCAAAATTTCTTCTTGTAACTAAACTATCTTTTCTATTTCTTTTCAATTTCATAAATTCTCCTTTTCTTTACACATAAATAATCTCCAACAATTTCTCATTTAGCATTCCTAGCTTCTAAGAAAAGTTCGGGGCCCAACATAATGAATTTAACAGAAGCGCAAGGAAATGCTAATTTGGGAACCATACTAAAGAGCTATTGGATTACTGTACTGATTTACAACTGGTGGATCTAAGAATGGAGGGATCATTATATACATGGAACAATAAACAAGAGGTAAGGAATTTCATAAGTAAAAAAATTAGACAAGGCCTTATTGAATGATATGTGGTTGGATAAGTTCCTAGATGGTAAGGCATATTTTAACAATCATTTACTATCTGATCTCACTCTTATCTTAATCCAATAGATACTTGACTCTCAAATCAAAAAGCACCCCTTTCAATTTAACAGTCATCTACTGCAAATGAATGGTTTTGAGGATGTCCTGATCAAGGGAATATAAAGCCCCATAAGAGGGAGAAAGTTATTTATACTTATAATAAAGTTGTAGGTAGTCAAAAATGAACTTAAGAAGCTTAATTCCAGTAGGACTCTACATACTCAAAAGGTAGTCAATGTAGCAAGAAATAAACTACAGCATTATATGGTAACCCTCAAGGAGCTATAAGAAAGAGAAAAACAAGCCTTGTAACATTATAACAATAAGGTAGAAACCAACCTATCTCTCTTAAGCAAAGATCAAGAGTGCTATGGATTAAACAAAGAGAAGTGAGCACTTAAAATTTTCACAGATCCATATAAACAAGGAACAATAGTAAGAAAATATCACCCTTAGTAAATGACAATAGGGAAGAACTTTATTCTCTCCAAAACTCAACAAGGCTATATGGATTTAATGTAACTTTTTTTTCTAAAATACATGGAGTCATATAAAGGTAATGGTCACAAAGGTAGTGCAAGAGTTTTTTAAGGAGGGAAGAATGTTAGGGAACTCAACAAGACCTACATAACACTCATTCCAAAGGTATATTCTCCTAACTCTATGAAAGGCTATAGAATACAATATGGTATAGAAAGTTATTTCCAAAATCTTAGACAAAGATTAAAACTAATGTTGAGTCACCTAGTTGATCTATCCCAAGGAGCTTACATCTAAGGGAGATCAATAGGGGACAACATACTATTAGTCTAAGAGTTGTTTAAAAGCTATTCAAAGAAAAACTACCCCAAGAATTATGCATTAAAAATTGGAATCCAATAAGCTAATGACTCTCTTGATTAAATCTTTTTAATTAACGTCTAATTGGCCCTGAACTTCTCTAGTTTTCATACAATGGATTAATCGGTTCATCATTATTGTAGGATACCAACCAATAGAGAACCTATTAGATTGATTAAGGGAGCTAATGGTCTCAAACAAGGAGAGCCCTCGTCACCTTATTCACTCTAGTTATGGAAGTACTAGTGAGGTTAATAAGGGGAATGATTAGTAGGGATTAACATTTTAAGTTTCACTCTAATTGTAGGAGTCTGAAAATTATAAGTCTCATTTGCAAATGATTTGATCGTGTTCTCAAAACCATATTCCAACTCCATAAGTTTACTAATAACTATACACAATCTAATCCAAGCTTTATTATGTCTTGCCATCAATAAGCAAAAAAAGCCAAAAATGACAACAAAAATTTAGGAAAGTAAAGAAGGAATTGGAAAATTATTTAAAAGAGGAAACTTGGCATGAAACAAGTTTTTAGAGAGGACATAAAAAGAAAGCATTAAAGAGAGCTTAAGAAGATTTATCAAAATTAATAGAATCATTATAAAAATTAATTTATAATAGTTCTTTCTTTCTCTTTTTACTTATATTACTTACGTAACTACCATATTTACATTTGATCAACATTAAATTAAATTTTGAATTATATATAAGCATAATTAATGTATGTTAGTAATTAAATTTTATATATGGTATCCATATTCTTGAATTAGTTTTAAGTAACTTTATTTTCTTTCCAAAAAAACAAAAGTAACTTTATTTAAATTATAATACTTTAAATTCTTATAATGACTTTAAAAGAATGACTAAAAAGATCCATGTTTTTAGAAAGATTTACATTTTTCGATGAACTTGCATATTTTACTAGAGTGTACTTTTCTACGAGTGACGTAAAGCGAAACGACTGCGTTTTGTTGTCTCTCTACAATAAGTCATCTCTGCTCGACTTGCAGTCTCAATTCAGAGACAAACGAGACTACGCTTCTCTTTACTCTTACGCTTCACAGGGTCTCCAATCCAGTTAAGGCTTCTTCTTATTTTTATTACACTTTCTAATCCATTGTTTGCTTTGAAAAAGCTATACCTGTGCTTGTCACTTCGTCCGTTTTCTGCGTGGTTCTAGGCAAATAGAAAGCTTTTTCTACAATTTGTTTCTCCTTGTTTGGTTTTGTTTTATGGCTGATGATGATCTTTGTTCTTTTGAGTTTAAAGATAATTACGACTTCTGTGTGAAAAAACGTTTTTTTTTTCTGGGTTTTACCTTTGGCCTTAACGATGATTCATTTCGCAATTGGATTGTTCTTCACTTGATATAGTGAAGAAATCTGACCTACTACTTCCTCACTGCAGATTCTAATCATTACACATCTTCTCGGCATCTACCATGCCCTCCCTTGGTTACCACCACACGTCTGGCGCATCTATTATTAGGTCCTCCCTACCATCAAATCCTGAAAAGCTCCCCAAGACTCCATTTTTACCCGCTAAATCACTTTTCAACTTCAAACCCCTGAACCCCACCTCTACTAGATTGACATCCATTAAACCCCTTAGGTCTACTGTTTCCCCCTCAGATCTAACCCCTGTAGATTCTAGCTTCATTGCCACCTCTATTTCTCCTCTCACCTCTAAAAAATCCCTTAAATATCTTCTTCAAAGTGGAGAGACTCTGTACGGCCTTTTCCTACTTAGCTTTTCTCCTACCCTTGCAGAAATTGCAGGCCTTTCTGGCTATGATTTTGTTGTCCTGGACATGGAGCATGGACCAGGTGGCATAACCGAAGCCCTTCATTGCCTCCGTGTCCTCGCTGCTACTGCGACTCCTGCGATCATCAGATTGCCAGATTGCTGTCCTGTTTGGGCTAAAAAGGCCCTTGATCTGGGTCCACAAGGCATCATGTTTCCAATGATTGATAGCCCTAAAATGGCGAAGAAAGCTGTGTCCTATTGCAGGTTCCCGCCGGCAGGTGTACGAGGATCAGCCCATACAGTGGTAAGAGCATCAAAGTATGGAATTGACGAGGGGTATCTGAGCAATTATGAAGATGAATTGCTAATTATGTGTCAAGTGGAGAGTGAAGAAGGGGTGAAGAATGCAAAGGAGATCGCTGCCGTTGATGGGGTTGATTGCATACAAATGGGACCATTAGATTTGAGTGCTAGCATGGGTTACTTATGGGATCCAGGGCATAAAAAGGTTAAAACCATGATGAGGGCTGCTGAGAAGGCAGTACTGGGATCCAATCCAGGGAATGGTTGTGGAGCTTACTTGGCTGGTTTTGCTATGCCGCATGATGACCCCGCTGATCTTAAGTCCCGTGGGTACAACATGGTTTCTGGTGCTGTGGATGTGGGCCTGTTTCGAAGAGCTGCCATGGAGGATGTGAAGAACTTCAAATCAAGCTTTACAGAAGGTTCCGATGACGACACTGGTGATTCGAAAGAAGACGAGAAGTACTGGAGTGAGTGATGGGATTCCTGAGGTGAAATAACGAGAAACTATCGAGGTAGGTTACAATAATAAAAGATCAAATTTTTTTCCTTTGGCTTCATGCAGTTTAGATTACTGTGGATAGTAGGAGGTTGTGTGTTCTGTTAATTGTGGCCTAAGAATGTTGGTGCAGTTTCAGTGGACTAATTTCTGTAACAAAGTTTGCAAGTCTCGATTGTGGAAGAAAAGCTTTGAAAGCAATTTCATCTTATAAATTTGGGGCTACCTGCATAATTGGTTGACGTCTTTAAAACTTTTGTCCCCAGTAAATTATATAAGACACGCTAATACCAGTAGTCATGTTTTCTCTAACTTCAATTTTGTTTTTCCCTCAACTTGGATAAATTTTTAATGAATGAGTCATAAACCTTATGTTGAATGAGTATGACAGTATCATAATATGAAAAACTTGGATGAAGTCATGTGCCGCAATAATTGGAAAGTTACCATAGTGAAAGGGTTCACATCCTTTTGGAGTCATAAAATTCTCATTAGTAAGGCCACTAACTATGTAGGAATAAGTGCAATTTGAATCTTAATGTTTGGATCAAAGTATAACTTGAACTTTGATGTAATTTTAAGCTTAACATTTTCAAAGGATTCATCAAGTAGATGAAAACTTTAGCAGAGTTAAAGTTCTATCAATCAAATGTCACATGAGCACTGATGGGACACTCTCCAACTACAGATTCCCTATTTTAATCTTTTGCTTCTTCATCACATCGTCCGTAGACTCTAATTCTCCGATTGATCACTTTCTCTTCACATACTTCACCAATTTTGCGAATTTGACGTCTTCCTATGCCCTAATTTCGCTCCATTCAGGTTTTATAATTCAATGCTCCAACATCTTGAATTTGGGAATGTCGTTGCTAATGGGTTGAGGACTGGTTGTAGGGATACATATGCCTATAGATGCACTCAAAAACTAAAAGCAATCAAAGTAAGTTGTGTAATGTTGACAAAGGATGTTATTCATCTAATAAAACATGAAAAGAGAAGAGCATTTGATCAACTGAACCTTACATAAGAAGCCCTGGCTAGATGTCATGGGGATCCGCATCTCAAACATATCAAATTGGCTGGATTGAGGAAATATTTTGAAGCTCTGGAGATTTATAACTCATAAATAATACAAAAGGTCATAATTAGATGGATACAAGAAAGGGAGGTGGGAGGAATAGAAATAAGATCCTATCTCTAGGTGACTTGAGGGCTAATCTAGTTAATAAACAACATGAGCTTAAGGACTTAGCTAAAAAGCATTTCAAAAACATTTTGTTGAGAAATAGTAAAATTTCTAAACTTCTTGAAGACCTAGTAAATGAGCTTTCCATTAATTATCCCTACTAATTATGAACGTATGTGTAGAAGAGATTAGATTAGTCATATTCTCATTCCACCCTAACAAAGCTTCAAGACCGTACGGATGCAATGCAAAATTCTTCCAAGCTACTTGGGAGTAGAATGGTGCATTAGTTATTGAAACAATGAAGGAATTTTTTAGAAATGGCAAGATATTACTATAATTAAC
The DNA here is from genome assembly GCA_027568955.1 of Erythroxylum tenue. Classification (NCBI taxonomy): domain Eukaryota; kingdom Viridiplantae; phylum Streptophyta; class Magnoliopsida; order Malpighiales; family Erythroxylaceae; genus Erythroxylum; species Erythroxylum tenue. The sequence continues at coordinate 23,049,598 of JAOSBM010000205.1, forward strand.
AAGACGTACATTTTTCTTATTCCTAAGACACCTTATCCCTCTACAGTTAATGACTACAAACTAGTAGCTTGCTACAATATGATTTATAAGGTAATTTCCAAAATTCTAGAAAACAAGTTGAAGAAAACTCTTTCAGAGCTTATTAACTCTCATTATGGGGCTTATATAAGTGGCACAAGCATAGGGGAAAACACTATCTTGGCATAGGAACTCTTTCAAGGCATACAACTCCATTAATCTTAATAGTTATGCACACTATATGCTATTGGATATTCTAACAGATTCATTTAGTGGATTCAAGCTTGCATAGTCTCAGTTTCCTATTCATTTATTGTGAATGATGAGCCTAAAAATCTATTTAAAACTGCTAAGGTTTGAGATAAGGGGATCGTTTATCCCTTTATCTCTTTGCAATTGTAGTGGAAGTGTTGGACATGATTACCTTAATAAAGATTTCCAATAGTCCTAATTTCAAATTCCATCATAGGTGTGGTAAACTGGGAATATGACAACTCTCTTTTTCTGATGATCATTTGATGTTTTATGGTGCAAATTTAAATTCCATTAATATTATATTGAGTTCATTGGATATTTACAAAGTTGTAAATTTGAGCTTTAAACTAATGGAAAGCTCTATATTTGTGTCTACTATAGTCTAGCTCTATGCAGGAGACTAATAACATTTTTATGGGGTTTGGAATTAAAGCAACTTCCTTTCTAATACCGAGGAATCCCCATTTCCACCAGAAGACTTAGTGAATCTAATTGTACTCAACCATTAAACTCAGTGGAAAGAAGAATTAACTCCTGGCATAATAGGTTTTTATCCAGTGGGGGAAGATTGCAATTAGCTATATCTATTCTCAAGTATTCCTATATTAACTAGTGCTCCCATATTGCATCACAAAGGAATCTTATGAAGGGTGTTGGTAGGGCAATTATAGATCATATTTGGGGACAAGTTAGAAGCATAACCAAAGTTCTAAGTTTGAAGTGGAGCAAACTATGTATTCCTAAGCAATATGGTGGATTTTTTGTAGTCTCAACATATAGAATGTCAAAGTTTTATGGATAAAAGATTATGGAGAATTTGTGTGAAAAAGGAAAGCTTGTAGGTAAGGTGGATCCATACCTCCCATTTAAGGAATGAAAGCATTTGGACAGTGAAGAGTAAGCAAACACTCCTTTTAGAAAATATTGAAAATTAGGATATTTATGTAGCTATAAGGTAAGCATAAAATTAGGAATGGAGAGTCAATTGAATTCTAGTTTGATAACCAACACATGCTCGGTTCATTGTACCAACTTAGAGAATTTTCATTCTTAAGATCTATAGTCTCCACAAATGTAATAGTGTAGTATGTGATTAGGAATGGCAGATGGGACTAGCCTTTGCACTCATCTAGGGCATTTCAGAACATAATTCAACATAGGCTAGGTTATGCTCTTAATCTCTCTTCCCTTTATTATATACAATGGATGTAGACCAAAAAGAGGACCTTTACTACAACCTCACGTAGGAAAATTCTATTGAGAATACTAAATAGAAGACTTTGGTGTAAGTTGGTATATGACTCTAATATTGTACCTTCACATTCTTTCATTCTATGGCTAGCCATCTCTCAAAGATTCAGAACCAAAGACAGACTGAAGTTCCACATTAATGATCTTAACTAAGTTTTGTATAATGTAGAGCAAGAATTAAGGTTTTATTCTTCACTTGTGCATTTTCCTAGATTCTTTGAAAACATCTACTAGCAATCCTTGGAATGAAATGGATAAGTAGAGGCTAGAGGGATACATTAACATGGGTAAAAAGAGCAAACTTTAAGAGTACAGGTGGAAAGAAGCTTTTTAGGTTAGCATTTGGTATGATCACTTACCACATTTGGAAAGAAAGAAATAGTGCAATTCTTAAAAGCAGTGTAGTGGATGTTGAATCAAGTCAAAGTAGACTCATGCTAAGGCTAAGGCTAGTAGCTCTAGCAAGGAATCTTATCACTGAAATATTTGTGGGATTCCACTCTAGACTTTCCTTGTAACTTAATCCTCTATAGTTCAATGTAGAGGTGTTTTTGATTATAATGTTACTAGTTAACTTGCTCTTTTGTACTTGTTTGTATAAAACTCATCATTTAGTTAAAAATTTATTTCTAACTTCCAAAAAACACATAACTAAAAAACTAATATAACATAATAATTAAACTAATAATTAATTATTAATAATTTTAAATTTTTTCTAAAGTTATATGGTCCTACTAATAATTAAACTAATAATTAATTATTAATATTTTTATTTTTTTCTAAAGTTATATGGTCCTTCTATGCCACATGACATACATGTCATCATTGACGTTGCACTTAATTCCATCAAAATTTTACCTACTTAGGGTCTATTTTGAACATTTTTGAAAACATTAGGGTAAAATTGAACACTTTGCAACATTAGGGTTCAAATTATATTTATACAAAAATGTTAGTGCTTAAGTTGCACATTTAGCCCTAGAATGAACTTTTATATTTATATTATTAAGCATCTGCTACTATTTAAGGTTAAGTAATATTATAAAGTGTCAATAACATTGTGGTATTTTAGGGATGAGTATTCTTATGGTTAAAACCTAAGCTCAATATCCAACTGACATTGATTAGTGCAAGTGATATCTAATTATAATGAGATTATATCTAATAAAATATATAAAGTTTACAGAAATATACATTTGTTTCACTTTTCAGTTTCTACATCATCTCAAGCACCAATTTTGTGTGATTGAGTACAAGAGCTTATGCTTTGAGCTTCAGTTAAAATCAAGAGGTGTGTCATTGTTAGTGATAACTAAAAGACTTCAAAACCTGGTTTCCTTGAAAACTTATTGATTCGTTAATTGATAATTCTTCTACATTTGTGTTTTCATTTTGCAAAGTAAAATGAATTAATGGAAATTCTCAAATAGGAGTACTAGAGGAATGATAAAGCAAAGCTTGACACTTAATACTAAGCTATAGAAAATTATAGGCAAAGAACAACAAAACTAATATCAAACTTGAGAAAAGAACCAAAAATTTCTCCCCGATTTATCCAAATATGGGTTAAAACAAAAAAAAGGTGCAAAAGCTTTTACAAAAAGTTACAAGGCATATGTAAAATCAAATAAAATTTCAGCTTATAGCCAAGCCTTCGTTAGATTTTTTGTTTTTTTGAAAAATGAAAGAATTGAATTAATTAAGCTTTTTGCTTAAAATTTAAAAGGGAATAATATATAATGGTGATGCCCTTTGACATGAAAGCAACAAACTAACTAAATAAGTTGGCTATATTAGTTCATTTCAGATACAAGAATAGGAAAATCAAAATTAATAATTAGTAATCTAGATCCTAGTTAGCCAAGCATTCACTAACTTTAGTAACCAAGATTTAAGTAATTGGGTTCCGGCCTATCTTCAACTCCAGTTTTGGGTAGCAAAGTGGTATCAGAGCTTAGGCATGGGCCTGAGGCTTAGCCCCACGTCGCAAGTTCGATTCCTAGTGCAACGAACTGGGTTAGAAAGCAGAAGCGTGGTGGATTTAAGTAATTGGATTCCGCCCTACCTTCAACTCGAGTTTTGGGTAGTATATCGATGGCTGGTCAGTAGACCCACTCCTTCTAACAAGTGTCCAGCATGTATCAAGTAGCTAACCTCAATTCTTCATTAATTCTGTACACATTTTATCCACTTCAAACATCAAACAATACATGTTCTAACATGATACAAAGTTTAGTATTCCCTTTCCTCTTTAAACTTCAAAGAACAACTCCAACTCACTTCAAAGATCCAGCTACACCAACACTTCCTAGCAATCAACTCTTATCTAAGATTAAGGTGCAACTTTCAGCACCAACAAGATAATAACACATAAAATTATAAGAGCATCTTCATGATAAAATAACTTACAAAGCTTCCAAGTGTTGATGGTTCAAACTTTAGCAAAATCTTAGAAGTTGAGAGGAAGAGAGAGTGGTTTCGGTGGAGAGAGTGCTGCAGAATCACCAAATGGCTTAGGTGATTCAACACTTATTAGTGCTAGGTGTCATTATCACCACATGACACTTAACACCACAGCATGAAGCCCATTTGCCCACCATTTAAACTGCCATTTGTAACACTTTAATTACGCCACTTGTCCTTTTATTATACTGCAAAATGTCACAAAATGGATGATGCCAAATGTCACCAACTCATAGGCTTAATCATTCTAATTTTAATGTACCAACTTATCTTGTCTCGTGACCATTTTCCTAGTCCAAATGTATATTTAAATACCTCAATTCTCTAATGGCTTCAATTAATTCCAATTCACTAACTATGATCTATCAATACCAAAATTCAAGTCATATGCCTTTCACTTTCAAATCATAGCACAATTTTAACTCATATCATACATGTACTTTCATAAATATGTAATATTTCTTCTAGGGTATATTTGGGGGCCTTACACCTACAGAGTCAAACATCTTGCTTTTTGCTAGGACTATTGGCTTGGTTAGAGAATACAAAAAAGTAATATATGGGTGTCATGAAAATTTGGATTGAAAGGATCAGCGTCACTAAACAAGAGTAAATCATCTGCAACATTTAACCTGAAAAGCCTAACATTCCTTATATTTATAGTGACATTTGAATTTCCCACTACACTTATTGATGTAATTGATAAAACTCACTATAAATCGTGAATAGTTAAGGGGATAGGAGATCCCTTTGCCTTAAGACGTTTTCGTTATTAAATCAGTAGTTAGTTCTCCATTCACTATAATATTATAAGATGTCATAGAAATATATAGCTAAATTTGTTTTATAAATAGTGCAAGGAAGCTAAACATCTTAAAATTATTTTGGAAATCAATTCTTAGTGAACAAATTCTCATGGATACGTTGTTATGGTGGCTCTTGAACCAAGATGATGCTATTTCCTACATTTCCCTTTGATGAATGCACTCATATTGGGATCGATAGGATTCTTTAGAGCTTCTTTTAACCTTGAGGCAATCATTTTTATATGATTTTCTTATCAGATTGTAACTTGATATTAGTATAAAGTATTGTAAGTAAGTGGGGTTAACAATCTTAAGAATAAGGTTGATAAAGGATTTATTGATCTCTCTTAATATTTTCCTTTTTCTAAAGAACTCCAAAATTGCATCAAGGCACCCGTTTCTACTTTAATGCTCCATATATTTTAAAAATATAAAGCATTGAAGCCATTAAACCCCAATGCTTTGTTTGAATTAAGGTTTAAAAGGATTACTTCTATGTCAAATCTGTTAAAAGTTCTAATCGAGGAATTTTCTTGCACTAAATTAATTGAAGTGGGATTGAAAGCTTTAGGTTAATTCATAAAAGAAGAATAATTAGTTTTCTTACCTAATAGGTCCTTCAAAATAGTTAGGAGTCTATGAATTGAGGTCCTTCTAATTGTTAGTTAAGATCATGTGATAGTTAGATAGGCAAAAAATTGTATTCTTGTTTCATCTTGTTAATATTTTATTATAGAAGAACTTAGTATTATTATCACCCTCATTAATCCAAATAATCCTTGATTTTTTATTTAAGAGAGATTTGAGTGCTTCGAGAGTATGAGTGTAGTTCAAAAGGGCCTATTGCTCATATAGCTTAAGTTAGTCATTGACATAGTTTGAATAAAGATCATTTTGAACCTTGTTGAGAGCCTATTTTATAGATATAGTGTAGAATTAATAATAGAAAGTTTCCCTTATTAAGGATCTTTAATTCTTCCTTTATAGCCTTTGGAGTCCTTATGCACTTATAAGCCTAGTGAGCATCAATGCGGACCTACTTTCTTTTCCTAAGAACATTTTTAAACCTTTTGATGTTGTCAAAGTGAGCTAAGCTTAAAGGAAAGTTGCTCATCCAATCTGAATTAATCAGTTCTTAGTCTAGCTTTTTTCTTATTAGCCAATCACCATTTTTTATTTGTCTAGGTGAAGAATTACCCTTAAAATGATAAGTCAATAATCCTAATTTGTCTGGCACTATTTCTTAAATCATCATTCTGTTAAGTCAAAATAACTTCACGATTAATAATTTTGATGAAAATCAAACAATAATAATATTAGAAAGTAAGACGAAGCAGAGACAGAAGCGGAGAAAAAAGTAAGACAAAACGGAGACAAAAGTAAGACGAAGCAGAGATAAAAGCAAGACGAAGCGTAGACAAATCTAAGACGAAGCGGAAACTAAGACGAAGACCTAATACCACGTCAGATGGTTAATCAGTTTAAGTTAGTTACATAACTCAACTGAATAACTGTTTCTTCAAAGATCAAGAAACAAGAAGAAAGAAGCGGTTATCAAGAAGCAGTTGAAGACGAAGGATATAAATATAAGTCGGGGTCGAAGACTGAAAAAGTTAGTGATTTTGAAAGAGTTAGAGATTTTAAGAAAGCTAGTGACTGTGAGAAACACTGTATTCATTATGTCAAACTCTAGAGCTATTATTTTATGTAACAAAGCTCGCAACACCTTTCTGTAAGAAAGAAGAAAAGCTAAGAGCCTGAAGAGGCTAAGTGAGAAAAACAATACTTGCTGTAAGAGACCTGAAGAGGCTCGATGAAAAGAATACTTGTATTTTTGAGAAGTATAGTGAAATCTCAGAAAGGATTATGAGGACTGGACGTAGCCTACGGTTTGGGGTGAACCAGGATAAAATTGTTGTGTCGAATTCTACTCTCAACTCTCAATCTTTAATTTCTATTGCTTATAAAAGTACTTAGAAGTTAATTGCAATACATCATGATATTCTTACTCAATAGTTTTTGAGAAAGCAAGTTTTCAAAAATATATAAGGGGATTGTATTCACGAAAAAGAAT
>JAOSBM010000205.1:23062515-23077644 GCA_027568955.1 Erythroxylum tenue
ATCTTGTCATTTCTACCTTTGTCTCTATTCCCAATTCAGTCAATTCATGCAAATATTCTCACATCCATACCAATTCAATTACATATCATCGTTTATCAATCATTCTTAGTACCTCAAGAAGATCAATTTCCATCATTTCATACACGGTCATGATGTTTTATTCATTAAAACTCAATGATGTAGTAGACACGATTGTACATGCTTAGGTGTGTATCATCAAGGTCATCCCATTCTATTTAGATATTTATTTCTGACAAATCACCAATTATCTTACAATAGTAATACTTTGATCTCAATTAATCCTAGACAATATTTCTCTCTTTATCCTTGCCACGATCGGGGTTTCCTCACATTGACATATACTAACATCAACTTTACCCCAATTCTCTCGATTTTACCCCCTTCTAGTGTTATATCATGTCATAATAATTCAACTACCATATTGGGTGCTTTACTCTTCTCAATTGATTCATCATATTTTTCTTTATCTCATCTCTATCTCGTCTTCCTATTGTCATTTATTTCACCTCCCATATGTATATTCTCAATCAATTCATAATTATAGAGGCATAACCATTATGAAACTCTAGTCTCCATTCCACATATATATCCTCATATTGAATCATAAACTCTTATCACGATAATCACACGACCATTGTAAGTCTAAGTTCATCCTTTCAAGGTCATAGAAAGATTTAGTTTCTTTCAACTTAGCTTATACACTTTAATCTCATCATTTCTACTTATATCCTTATTTTCCTCAATCAATCCACGATAATACATTCACGTTTATATCTCATTCAAAGGTATACCATCACAATATAATATTGACATCATATTCCATGATACATCCACCAATACAATTGTGTTAAATCTTTATCCATCATATCTAACCATATAATACCTCCCAGTTCTAATTATCCACAACTTTCATTCTCTCACATTCTGAAAGAGTATCATTCTTCTCAGTGCTTCTAACAGCTCAAACTCTTAAGGAATGCTCATGCATGTGACTCATATAAATGTGACTCAGATTAAGGATCAGTTGTCGTTGTCTGCTATAACATGACTAAAATGCATGTGACTTGACATATATTTCGAAAAAGCCCATGTAAGATACTAAATCTGGGCTATAATACTAAATTGTAACACCTCACTCTCTCAAGACACGTACCTGACATCCTGAGTGATATCCGAGTATATATCCCGCGAGGGTGGCATGCTAGAACAGTCAACAATCGAACTCATTACAAAATTTTTCAAATCAATATACACGTATGCGAAAATCAATAATCAAATTTTGGCCCGGTTTATTCATAATCATTTTCAAACATAAAGTTACAACCATTACACGACTCATCATAATTTCACTAGTCACTTGGGCCCAATTCAGATACAAAAACATTTTAGTCTTAATGCCTTTACATTACCAAAATCATTCATATACCTATTGTACAGTATTTATGAGTACATAATTTGATACAAAACAATGAAATATGTATGTGGATGCGAATTGATCCCGACCTCTATCTCTTATTCGAATGCAGTAGGTATACACCCGTTTGTCCAACGGGATAACTCTTCTGAGCCTGAAAAATAATTACAAATTTTGAGCGAGTTTTGCGAACTTAGTGAGTGACCATCATTAATGGCTCACTCAATCATAAACACATACAATTCATAAAATCACATTCATTTCAAACATATTTCACACTCAGAATTCATTCAAACTATTTAAATCATATATATCGCATGCATATGCAATGCTTATGAGACCCACTTTTAAATTGTTATTGTTGTGACCGAGTGCCTATAACTATCCCGTATCCATTGTGGATACCGGGCTCATTAATAGCTGTCCCATATCTGTTGGGGATACCGAGCTCATTTTACATAGTGAGCCTTTGGCTCTTAATCACTTTCTAAGCTCTAGGCTCTTTTTCACATTCTGAGCTTTAAGCTCTTTTTCATATCTGAGCTTTAAGCTCTTTTTTTCAATGGCTACTCCCATCACAACTGCCTTCATCTTTCTAGCATTCATGTATTCAGCCACATTTGCATATTCTCATTCAATCACATTTGCATATCATCGGACCTTAGTCCGGCATTCAACATTAAAGTTGAGAATCACATTTTCATTTATATGCAAATGCACATTTAGAACACATTTATCATCGAACCGTGGTCCGGCATTTAACAATTAAATTATGTACACTTATTTCAATCAAATTCACATACAAGGAGCACTTTAATGTTCTCAAATTAATCAAACTCCTCGTACATTTATTGTCCGGAACCAACAAATTCACATTTCATAATCATTCAATTCATAATATAAACAAAACAAACAATAAAGTAAGACCATCTCGGTCTACTCATAGTACGCTCCAGATTAGCATTAGCTTCCATGATCTGGAAACGTCTGAATGCGGACGTTCATCCTGCACATCAAAATTATGCAATACACACATTGCACACACATTAATAATTGCACAATTATTAGTATTCACTTATGCACAAATATGAAATATGTACAATGCATGCTCAATGACAATCCCGGGTATATTATCCAATTTCACATCTTATGCTCATTTTCATTTCATAATTCAAACACTCATCATTCATTCTCTAGCATTAATTGCTATCATAATAACTCATTTCTCATTCATTTTTACCAGATACACTTTACTCCTCTTCTTGAATTACAACTTTAATCATATGAACCATTTCATCTCCATTATACACATGTCTTTAGTACTTTAATACCAACAATTCACTCATTAATGTTATTCTACCATTACAAGACCAAACAATCATCTAAACTCCCATTTCAGTCCTATACCACTTCCAAAAATCCAGACCTTTAGGTAAATTTTCCATGATCATTCTGATCAGTAATTGAAGTAATTTAATAACACTTTCTTCTAGAAAAGTGTTCCCCATTGTCTTAAGTTTCTAATGACACCATAATCATTGAATTCGGTTTAGTACTTCAAAAGTTATATTCAGAATAATTCAGACTATTCATAAGCTCAAACAGTATCCTGTACTTGTCTTCAATCTAGAAAATTGAAATTCTTAGAGATAGAATTAAAATTTGATCTCTTCATATAATTTGTATCCCTATCTCTCTAGTTTACTTCAAATCAAAAATCATCTTATTTTGATAACTACATAACCATTTATGCTTGAAATACCAAAGCATGTTCAGTGAAAATGCCCCAGTTATCATTTTCCAGAACTCCTCATTAATTTCGTCCCAAATTCATCAATAAATCTCTCCCGAATGATTTCACATGGTTATAATTATTGGTGAACATGAACATCAATGTGTTACGAGTCCAATGGTTCAAGTCCCACGTCATTTGGAGGTTAGACGAAGTAGATATAGCCAAAAAATCGAAGGATGTTCCATCAGTCTTCGACCTTCAAATTCGCGATCGTCTAAACCAATAACAGGGTCGCGATCATCTTAAGCAATAACGGGTCGCGATAATCTGGACGATAGGCGATCGTCTAGACGATAGCGGGGCTCATCTGAATGATAACAAGGATCGTCTGGACGATAGTGGGGTTCGTTTGGACGATAGGGGAGCTAAGGGTTTCGATCGTCTGAAGACGATAGGGGAATTGACGTGGCGATCGTCTAAAGACGATAGAAGGGATTGTTTACGATCGTCTGGAGACGATAACAGGGTTGTTTGCGATCGGCTGGAGACGATAGCGGGGTTGTTTGTGATCGTCTAAAGACCATAACAGGGTTCGTCTGGACGATCTTTCTCATTTCAGACCATCATTTTTCAACCATTTCCCCAACTCTAATTTCATTCAGTTTCGTCAACTCTTTTATTTCATCTTAACTCATCTCTATATCACGAATTTATCTTTCACATTAACTCTACACTTATTTTCGGTTCATGTCTCTAACCAATAAAAAAATATTCACATATGTATACATATATACACATTGAAAAAGAAAACACAGAGCATATATGTCTCGACCACTTGCATAATTTTTGCACTCTTCTTATGCATATTTTCCTTGATATTTCTACTCAATAATCAACTCTACACTATCTGATAACAGAATAATCATCAATTATTCGAAAATCACACATCAAAATTGTCATTTCTTAAACCCTCGGTGTTCATGAAAAACATCCATTTTTCTTCATGATCAAGCAATGACAAATAAATCACCCTTTTGGTTTCATAAACCAACAACTCTAACGGATTTACACAATACTTACTTGCTAAAACTCTAAAATATTCGAATATCAAGAAGCCCTAATTTTCATGCAACCATGTACTTCATCTTACAGATGGTTTGAATTAGGTTTTCTTGAGGCAGAAGAAATAAATAACAAAGTAAGAGTGGTAGAAGATAAGGAAAAGCAAAGTTTAGCTTTGGTTGATATTTGATGAAAAACTCTGTGCAAGGGAACAAGATCGAAGAAGATAACTATAAAGAAGATATTTTAAAGACAAGACAAACAGTGTCTTTTTCCTTCAAAGTTAAAAGGGACAATATTAAACCTTTTAAGATCAACTTTACATGTGAAACTTGTCACTCGTCCATCTCTTAAGGCTTTAACTAGTTCTCATTTAACTAGTCCCACCAACTCCAATATTTTAACTACAATTGCCTCACAATTTTCAATATCATTTTCTTACAAATTCTAAAGTCATCAATAAAATTCTTCAATATCATTTGACTCTTATTTTTATTTCCATTTATCAACTTACTTGCCCAAGTAGCATTTTTCCTAGTACAATAATACTCAACATTTTCGGAAAATTTCCTCACAATTCACCAAAAATTTTAAATCAATACATAAATTCTCCACACCAATTTTTTCAATACAATTAATTCACAATACTCACATGATCACATTTATAATCAGTTATACCCGACAATTGTCAATGAATGCATGTACAGTCTTTTTAATGTGTGCAAAATTTAAATTCACATGTGTGTATGTTAATGATATGCATGAGCATAAAATGTATTTTTCTTAGTCTATCGTTGATCTCACATATACCGCATCTTAGGGTTTTAATCCTTAGTATGGGAAACAGGATGTTACACTAATAATTTAGAAAAGTATAACGATTTTCAACCAACTTGTTGAAGTACAATTATGGTATTGCCAGTAGTAGAAGCAAGTACCTCAAATGGGAAGGTTTTGGAGTGCAATGTAGCAACCTATTGCAAGTCGTCTCCTTTATCTACTAAACCTACCCAGCAAACAAAATTTACAAAAAGAAACTGTACAACTGAGCGTATCAATATGATCAAATTCAAACCTCAAACAGAAGTAACAAAATCAGCTAGGGATCTTAGTTTAAAGCCAAGTTCTTTAGCAATGTCTATAGCATTTAGCCCATGAATGATCATACTTGTAACACCACTTCAGACATGACTAAATTTTGATTCTTGCTGCCTTCATTTTTACCATTCCATAGTCCATAAACTCTCTTTGAATTAGCATCAACAAATGGTCAATCATGTAAATTAAGTTCATTAAAATCCAACAAATGTAATACGTTGCATAAATTTAGTTAAGAATTAACCACAATTGCCAATGGGAGCAATAGTCTAGTGAAACATGTTGTAAGCATAGAAAATGTGTACTTTACAGCAAGTGAATAAGTTGAAGTGAATGGGAGCAATAATGAGAAATGGAGGTGGTTATACAGAGAGAAGTGGGTTATAAGAGGGAAAAGGAAGCACATCAGTCTATTATTTTCACCTACCAGAAGCCAAGTAGTGCCTACCACAACTCTACATTAACCAATTGACTCAACCCTCACTTACATTAACCATGTATGAATTGAAAACAAAATTACCTGGAGAAGAAGAACCCTTTTGAATAGGCGAAGCAAACGTGGTCAATTGGTGGAGAAAACACAAGGATACTATAGTTCAATATGAAGATAGGATTTAGTAACTAGAATACGAAAACAGAAGAGGAATACAATAAACATAGAAGACAAAGACGCTAGAGCTGTTAGAACACAAAGACAAATGAAGAAAAACTATAAAGAAGATTAGTGTATTTAGGTTATCAACCTGGAGAAAACGACATCGTTTAACTAGAGAAAACAACATCATTTTCATTATTTTTGTATTCTTCTTCTTTTCGCTACGAATATATTTTCATATCAAAAGGTTTTTAACCACAAAATATTTTTTGTAGCTAAAATAAAAGTGTGCTCCAGATTTTAGCTACAAAAAATATTTCGTAGTAAAAAACCTTTTGCTACAAAATTAAGCTCACATGTAAAAATATCATCACATCTGATTAGCCATGAATATAAAACATAGCCTATTCTGATCATAGTTAATAGTTTTAGCAAAACCTTAAAACATCTTCAGTTGGAGACATTGTTTCAATAAGTTATGATTTTGAAATTCTGTAGCTAAATTAGTAACTTTTAGCTATGAATTTCAAATCATAGCAAAACTCCTATTTTTTGTAGTGTTTGTTCTTATAATGAAAGTTTCTATTAATATATTCTTTCAGTATTTATTTAATAATTTCATTAATATATTAATTAAAAGGACTAAAATTCTCATTTTATACTATAAGTTACAATTGAAATTTAATGTTTTCATTAGTGCTAATTTAATATATTTGCCATGGTAGTCCTATGAAAAGCATCTTGTAATGGGTAGGGTTTTGTTTGACTGAAAACACACGTACTTTTGTTTAGCACAAGTATTGCTAGTGATCTCACATTCTATTTAATGAATTAGTTGTTTGGGAAACCAGCAATGATCCAATCATGGATGTAGCGGAAAAATAAATTTTTTTAATCAAATCTCAATAACTGAATAACTTGAAAAACATGAATTATAAAATAAATGAATTGTACTTGATTTGAAATTCCTGTTGAAACTATTTCCAAAACCTTTTCGGTATATCAACTATGAATTGTCCAAGTGTCCAACCTTTAATGATATTTACAAAGGAGAGAGCAAAAAAACTCAACTTTTGAGAGGAATAAGCAAGAGTGTTGTTTTGAATTCTTTATGCTTATTTTCTATAAATAGCTATTGCACTCTTTTGTTATGGGAAAGGAAAATTACAGTCTTTATCAAGCCATGGAGTGAATGACCTCCTCTCTCTCTTTCTCTCTAAGTTTTTTCCGATAGAAATCACCGACGTGTCAGTGTTCCTTCCAGACAAACATACTGCTTTGGCTTCTTCTTTCTCCTAATAGACAGTTCATTAGTATTTCAAGCTACGTGAAGTCATAGTTAGGGATTTGTTTTGTCATAGGAAGTTGACAACACCTAGTGTTTTAGACTGGTGTTTTCCTTCACATATTTTCTTGCAGGTGGTGAAGTGGATTTTTATAAGATACATAAACGAGTTCATCTTTGATTTTAGTCCCAACTGCCCGTATCAGGTTCTAGGTTTATAAAGGCTCTAGTAGCGGTATCTCTATCACTAGTTGTTTTATCTTTTTTGCTACATACGTTCTGACTATTGCTTTTAATTTTTGAATGCATCTTTATTATGACTATTGGTAAGGTTTGATTTATATGTGATTCCCCTGAAGTTGATAAGCTACGCATCCCTTTTGATTACCTGTTAATGCTTTTATTATTATTATTATTATTATTATTATTATTATTATTATTATTGTTGTTGTTGTTGTTGTTGTTGTTGTTGTTGTTGTTGTTGTTGTTATTGTTATTATCATTATCATTATCATTTTGATTATTCTTATTATTTGTATTATTAGTGCGTCTCTTTATTTGAGGTTGTGTTTCTCTAGTAGGATAATCTTCTTCTTTGGCTACCTTTATTTGAGGGATCTAGGTTCTACTTGTCATATTCTAGCTTTTTTTACTATTTTATTATTATTTAATTATTTATTGATTTTTCTTATTATTATTAGTTTTATTACTATTATTATTATTTTATTTTTATTATTATCGTAATTTTATTTACATAATATTTTTACGTGCCAGTTTTACTTTTTTACTCTTTAACCTGCGTTACTCTTTTATTGTCACATTGCACGTGGATCTACCGGAAACAGCCTCTCTATTATGTAGGGATAAGGCTACGTACTATCAGACCTCTCCAGACCTCGCTTCACTGCGAAACTTTGTATTATGATAATGATGATGATAATGATGATAATGATGATCATTAGTGCTAAGTCCCAACTAAAGTTAAAATTATTTATTTTAATAGAGTTTAATTGAACACTTTAAATTTAAAAAATCAGGTTAGAAGTAAATGTTAACATTTTATTTCATATATTTGTGTTTTAATTTATCACGTGGTTTCATGTACATAGTACTATTCTAGAACGAAGTACTTTAAACAGGTAACAGTTACAACCAACAAGTCACCTAACCTTCTTTGGGCTAAAAACTCACCTTCTCTTCAAGAATTGTTTTTCCTGCTAAGAGAGACGCGGTAGAGGTACCAACTTAAAAGAAATTTGCAATTATAGCAAATTGTCAATCCAAGGCGTTCAGGTCCAGACTGTCACTTCCTCACGTCTTATGTAAATAAATATTTCTGCTTACAAGTTGTGTAGATACTAATATAATTGAAACGATTCGACACCTTAAGCAAAATAAAGCAAAATCATATGGAGGAGCCTATGCAGGAGATTAGAGAGCCTCTCTGTAAGTCTATCAATCATTCTCCATCTGGAACTCATATGCATCAACATCAAAAAGTTAATATCTTTCACGTCATTTCCTTGTAATTTTGCGCAGTGTCGAAGGGTGAGAAACACAAAGATGACTATAACTATAAGCTTCCATCATCATCAACAACACCAGAAGCTGGAATTATTCATGAAGATGAAGAGAATTCACCAGTTAGACAGGTTGCACTTACAGTGTCCACATCCGATGATACTTCTCTGCCCGTCCTCACTTTTAGAATGTGGGTGTTGGGAACAGTCTCGTGTATTTTACTGTCGTTTCTCAACCAGTTCTTTTGGTACCGCACAGAACCTCTCTCGATTACGGCCATCTCTGCACAGATAGCTGTGGTGCCTCTGGGCCAACTCATGGCTTCCAAAATCACAGACCGCGTGTTCTTCAAAGGCACACGTTACGAGTTCACTTTGAATCCTGGACCTTTCAACGTGAAAGAGCACGTACTGATTACCATCTTTGCCAACTCTGGAGCTGGCAGTGTTTATGCCATTCATGTTGTGACTGTTGTGAAGGTGTTCTACAAGAAACACATCACGTTCTTTGTCTCATTGATTGTTGTCCTCACAACCCAGGTTGGCTTTAGTTTGTCTTGACTACAATATGATGGTTGTTTTCTTTCCCACTTCATTTTTATCTTCCTTTTCTGTGAGGAACTGATGCCTAAGCTCATGCTGAACGGTGGTTTTGAATGTTAGGTGTTGGGTTTTGGGTGGGCTGGAATATTTCGGAGGTACCTGGTGGAGCCAGCGGCCATGTGGTGGCCAGCAAATCTGGTCCAAGTTTCGCTGTTCAGGTTCTGTTTTTCCAAGTTATAAGTATTATTTTTCTTCTTTCTTTTTTAATTCTAAAGCTAGTAAATTTCTAGGCTGTTTTATAGTCTGCTTGTAATCTTTTTTTTTTTTTTTTGGGCTGAAATACCATATGTTTTGGCGGCCAAATGTTGGTGATGAGCCTTTGACTTGTTGGTACGTCTTGGTCTTTGCTTATCAGTTTCCGTGGTTGAGTTATGCATCCTTTTGGTCAACGCTGGCTTAGCTTAAATTAAAAATAGATCCAATTATATAATTATCATTTAATTATTATTATTAAATAAAAAATTTTATTTTATTAAAATAATATATTTTATTAATAATAGCAACTAATAACCAAAAAATCGTTCGCATGTTTAATTTAACTGTTGTTTTATTTTTAAAAAATTAAATAAAGATTAATTGATTACTTTTTTACATTTTATTTAAATAAATAAAATTTGCTTGAACTTCTAAGTAAGGTCCTTGGCAAAAGTTTGACTTTTTCACTTATAGAGCAGTAATTTAGCATTTTTAAAGGAAAAAATTTATTGGTCACACTGGATTGCGAGTTATTTTACTCTTTAATTTGAGAATTTGTGTACGCTCATTGCCATTAGGTAAGGCTTATAACTTCTTCCTATTTACTATTTATCACTTATTGTTTTTAAAATCTCCGACCATGTTATCATGAAATCAAATTGAAACCTTTCTCTAAGCTACAGGTGTTGCCGTGCATTGGTTGTTGTGTTCATTAATTTTCTCGGTACTTGCAATGATGGGACCAAAGACATGATTAAATTAAATATTGTTCTTGGAGACGTGACCAAACAATTAATTTGGATGGACAGGGCTTTGCATGAGAAAGAAGAAAGGCCTAGAGGTGGTGTCACTCGAACCCAATTCTTCATTATCGCTTTTTTATGCAGCTTTGCCTACTATGTCTTCCCAGGCTACCTTTTCCAAATGCTAACTTCACTGTCTTGGATATGCTGGATTTTTCCTAAATCTGTCCTAGCCCAACAACTCGGTTCGGGCCTTTATGGTCTCGGAATCGCTGCTTTTGGGATTGATTGGTCCACTATATCCTCCTACCTTGGCAGCCCGTTAGCAAGCCCTTGGTTTGCCACAGCTAATGTTGCCGCAGGATTCATCTTTGTTATGTACATTTTGACTCCATTATGCTATTGGCTTGATGTCTTCAAGGCCAAAACATTCCCTATATTCTCTGATTCTCTCTTCACTTCATCCGGTCATAAATACAACATTTCGGCCATTATTAATTCTGATTTTCACCTTGACATTGCTGCTTATGATCGGGAAGGGCGTCTCTACCTTAGCACATTCTTTGCGATGACTTATGGTGTAGGTTTTGCTGCACTTACTGCGACTATAGTCCATGTTGCTTTGTTTCACGGAAGGTAATTATGCCTAAAATTGGCCATGTGATTTTGAAGACACAAGGTAATTTGGTTTTTGTTAATTTTCAGGGAGATATGGGATCAAACGAAAGCTAGTTTTCACGAGAAAACAGTAGATATACACACAAGGCTAATGCGGAAATATAAGCACGTACCAGAGTGGTGGTTTGTGTGCATTCTTTTGGGTAACATTGCGATCACTACCTTTGCCTGTGAGTACTACAATGACCAGCTTCAATTACCATGGTGGGGTGTCTTATTAGCTTGTGGAATTGCCATTCTATTTACCCTTCCTATCGGCATTATCACTGCCATCACGAATCAGGTAAGTTATCTCTATTGCTCTTATAAAATCATATACCTCTAGCTATTCCTTTCCTACTTGAAACAATGGTTTGCCAAGTTCAATGACACTAGCAACTGATAATTTATTTGTTTCTTTGATTTATTAATTCGCTCTCTGTTATTTACTATTTACAGACACCTGGCCTCAACATTATCACAGAGTACATAATTGGGTATATCTACCCAGGTTATCCAGTAGCAAACATGTGCTTCAAGGTGTATGGTTACATAAGTATGACACAGGCGATCACTTTCTTGCAAGACTTTAAACTTGGTCACTATATGAAAATTCCTCCCAGAACAATGTTCATGGCACAGGTCAGTTTTACTTCCATTTCTCTCTATGCTTTATTTGTGTTCATAACAACATTAGTGATTGTTGAACTTGTGCTTAATTAGGTTGTGGGAACAGTCATAGCCTGTTTGACTTACTTGATCACTGCTTGGTGGCTGATGGAAACTATCCCTAATATCTGTGACACAACAGCCTCAAACAGTGTGTGGACTTGTCCAGCCGATACCGTTTTCTACGACGCTTCTGTTATCTGGGGTCTAATTGGACCACGAAGAATCTTCGGAGACCTAGGCTACTACGCAGCAGTGAATTGGTTCTTCCTAGGAGGAGCAATTGCACCAATCCTCGTATGGCTAGCTGCCAAGGCCTTTCCTCAACAAGAGTGGATTAGACTCATTAACATGCCTGTATTGATAGGTGCAACAGGAAATATGCCACCAGCTACTGCAGTTAACTACAGCACATGGATCGTCGTCGGTTTCCTTTCAGGTTATGTTGTGTATAGGTACAGACCAGATTTGTGGCAACGATATAATTATGTTCTGTCTGGTTCACTAGATGCCGGACTCGCATTCATGGGCGTGCTAATCTATCTTTGCTTAGGATTAGAAAATATAAGTCTTAGCTGGTGGGGGAATGACCTTGATGGGTGTCCATTGGCTTCTTGCCCGACAGCCAAAGGAGTTTCTGTCAAAGGCTGCCCTGTCTTCAGTTAGAAACACATAAAATGATTGTACATAGAATCATTTATTTCTTACCCTCATTTTCTGTTCAGGGTATAGTTTAAGTGGTATAATTCATATGAAAAGTGAAATATGTTGCGCAATTCCTTCTTCGAAATTAAAAATAACGAGGGGAAGAAATTTAAGATTCGACAGTCTTTTTACTGTTATAGTTTTTTTTTATTAAAATTAGACAAATTAAGTAAACGGGAATTTCTTTTTCTCCTTCTTCTTAGCCATGAGTTACCTTTGCTTCTCTTCTCTCTCTTGTATCTTCTGAGGATTTCTATCAATGGTCAGCCACCCATGTTTAAAGAAAATGAGCATTTTGCTTAATTACAAATTTGCCCACCATTTTCATTATAATTACACCTTTGACCTTAATAACATCTTATAATTACAATTTTACCAAAATGTCTCATATTTATACCTTTACCTATGCTAGTTGTCACCATATACTTAGTTCTCTTCTAATGACTCATCAATCCACTAACTTCTTGTCAAAATACCAAATTGCCCTTTAATAAATACAAAAAGACCAAATTGCCCTTTTATGCATTTAATTCACTAACTAACTTAATCAAATTCTGAAAATATTTCACAACCGTCTTATCATCAAATTGACCATAAAAAACTCCAATTAAGGTCAATACTTATTGATTGGATGTTTTGAAAAAATTCGAATGGGTTTAAAATCCTCAATACGCATTATTCTCCAAAAAAGGCATTTTAACTCTAAACTTTTGAAACTCCTAAAATTCATCCAATTGGTCTTATTTTTGATCCATTTAAGTATCATTAGACTCTAATATCTATTTTGGGTATTTTTTAAATTTTCAGGATTGGGTCCCCAAAATTACTATTCAAGTGAAAATATTATTTACCTAGATTTATTATTTATCCAAAAATACTATTCACCAAAATCATCTGGATTACATTCAAAAGGGTCACATAAAAGTACATTTCATGGCTTTTAAAGCTAGTTTGGACTCATTTCGTAGTTTTTTTGGGGTTTTTAGAAAATTTTCGAAAAAGTTCTAATCGACTCTAGAACCATCTCTAGTCTATTAGTGATCTTTGTTATAACTTCAATAATACATTTAAATGCTTAAATTACTCTAATATACCATAAATAGAGCATACTCTATAAAATGCATATGCAGCACGGTACACAGTACAATAATTGAACTAAGATATTACACCAGTAGTGAAGATGCATTTATTCGTAATAGTTGGTATAACAGGTAGTCCTAATTTGAAAATTGAGTAAATAGATGTCAAGACAGTCTTCCTTCATGGTGACTTAAAAGAAGAGATATATATGAAGCAATTAGAGAGCTTTAAGATTAAATCCAAAGAGGATTATGTTTGTAGATTAAAGAAGAGTATATATGGTTTGAAATAAGTACCAAGATGTTGGTACAAGAAGTTTAAGTCAGTTATAGGAGAGTATGACTATAAGAAGACTATTTTTGACTATTGTATTTTTACAAGATACTCTTTAGTGATGCTTTTATTTTATTTTATTTTACCCTAAGTTGATCACATGCTAATTATTGGAGAAAAAAAAAGCTTTGTGATTGATAGGTTGAAGAAGCAATTGAGTATTCTTTTTCCATGAAAGACTTAAGGCTGGCAAAATGGATACTTGGCATGAAAATCATTCAGGACAAGATCAGTTAGAAGTTGCAATTGTTTTAAGAGAACTAAATTAAGAAGTAATTTAGAAATTCAATATGGACAAGGTTAAAGCGATTAGTTCTCTTCGTGTTAATCACTTTAGATTGAGTTCTAGTTAAAGTCCTTCTATTAAAGGAAAAAAAAAAAGGGCATATATGGTACCAGTTCTTTATGCTTCAACTATTAGTAGCTTAATATATATGATGGTGTGTACTTGACTAGATATTACTTATACGGTCGGTATAGTTAGTCAATTTCTTTATAATCTTGGGAAAGAATATTGTACTACAATTAAATGGATCTTTGGGTATCATTTTGAAACTTTTAGTATGTGTTTATGTTTTGGAGAATACAAGTCGATGTTAGTTGGTTACACATATGTTGATATGGTCGGTGATATTGATTCGAGGAAGATTACTTTAGGATATTTGATCACTTTCCTATGGGAGCAGTGTCATGGTAGTTGAGATTGCACAAATGTGTTGCACTTTCTACCATTAAAACATAGTTTATTGCCACAACGAAAGCTTGTTATGGATGAAGAAATTTCTTCAAGAATTTGTTTTCCAACAAGACAAATATAAGTTATTTTTATAATAGCCAGAGTGTTATTCACCTTATTAAGAATTCCGCTTTTCATTTTTGGTCTAAACATATTAATGTGAGCTATCACAAGATAAGAGATGTGCTAGAGACAAAGTTGTTACAACTTAAGAAGGTTCACACTAATGACAATGGGGCAGATATGCTAACGAAGACTCTACTAAGGGAGAAACTTAAGGTTTGTTATTAAATTGTTGGGGTGGCAAACCCTCCCATATGAGTGTGTTGGAGAGATTTATTGGGTTCCTGCACAATGGGATCATGCCACATGTACACGTAAAAATAAAACCAGGCTGTGTGCATGTTATGGTGTTGATATCCAATTAGGAATTATACATTAGAAATTATGTTTGACGTAGATATTTCAGGGGACCTTATATTTCTTGTATATGTGTACTATATGAAAGATTTCTTCTCCTTCTTCTTTAATGTGCAATTGTGGGTAACCCGTTAGTTTTGCGACAGTAATTAAAAAAAATTGCTAAGGGAGAAGACACATTTGTAAACTAATCCATGCATTTCATACAGATCATAAACATATAAAACACATGCATTAAACACATATATATAACCATAA
>JAOSBM010000205.1:23077744-23090273 GCA_027568955.1 Erythroxylum tenue
AAGATAGGACCCAAACAACGTGTATATATTCACTTCCATACTTACTGCCCATCACAGAAGAGGAAGTAGACGACAACATGGGCGTGGCCGACAAAACGTAGGGGTGGCCGAATAAATAGTTGGGCGAGGCCGAATAAATGGACCACTTTAAAGAAAAAGCTTACAACATTTACTCCACTTTTTAATGGTGCATCGGCAATTGAAAATTAGTTACCAAAAATTTTTCGAGTATTCTTAATTAAGTGAAATCCTCTAATTTTATCTTATTGTTACCAAGAATTAATTCTCTTAAAGAATTATTTTGAGATTGCCTCTAGTGGTGGTACGGAAAAATAATTTGCATTACCCATTATTTTTATATAGTGGAAGATTCGACTAGTTTTTCACATTAAAAATTAATTATTGTTTGTTGTGGTGTGATATTTTATCTTTTATTTAATTGATTGCTTTGTCCTGCTCACTATTTGGAAATTTTAATTTAATTATTTCGTTACGAAATTAGCTTCTTATGTGTTTTTTCCAGCATAATAATATAACTTTTGGTTTTAAATTTTTTTAATTTTAAATTAAAAAAAGAAAAAACAGACCTATCCAAATTTGATCCATTATCTTTGAAACAACTCAGCGCTAAATAGTCATTATCATGCCTAGTAGCAATGGATACAGTACGCGGTTGAAAGACGATGATGTAAATCATTATGCGTTCGAGAAGATGCAAGCAACGAAATTCACGATTGTGTTCTATTAAATTTCATTTATAAATTTATAAAGGACTCACGTAAATGTAGTTAAAATTAATTATAACAAGGTTAGAACTAAAGTTTTAAAAATTGAACCGATGATTGAACCAGAAAAGCAACTGATTCAAGAGTCAATGGTTTAATTAGAATTCAACCGTGATCAAACCGGTAACTAATAAATATATAAATTTTTATTTTATATATTATATATATAAGATAATTTTTAAACATACTATTTAAGTATTTATCTAATTGTAAACTTAACTTAAACCTTCAAATTTTAAAACATATAAGTTTTTTTTTTAAAATTTACCAATACAACACAAAATAAGATAACAAAGCTTGCTAGTCATATTTCATCAAAAAGATTTAAAAAAATCACTAATCATAATATTCATTTAAGTTGAAATTATCAAAATCAAGGCATTTTAAATAGACCGGTCGGTTCTTTCTTTCACCGATTTAGAGGTTTTTACCGGTCCGATCACAAAATGAACAGGTCAATCACTCACAAAAAATAAGAACTAAATCGAACCGTTTCATACTTCGAATCACCAATTCTTCGATCCAATTTACCAATTCGGTTCGATTTCAAAACACTGGTTGGAACACTATTTTTCACACAGAAAATTTGATGCAGAAAAATCACGCTTGTTTCCTTTCGTGTACGACAACAGTAGCTTAGGCTAATCAAGTCATTAAATTCTTAAACTCTTGACGTTTTCCATCGTTGCTTTGTTATTACTCTCCAAGCTTCCTATGTCTTGCCCTTTCCCGTTTTACATATAGGATGCAAGATAGCCCTACTCTTTTCATTCTATTCCCTATTGTTTGCCTTTCATTTCCTAGACCATACTCAGCACCTTATAAAATTATCATGTAGATAGATAGTGATCATGAGTCCACAGTAATAACTGCTAGCTGTTATGATTATGCAAATTTACTTTCCAGTTTCAAATTATACCTCGAGGCTCCTGCTCCCACACCTGCAATATAATACACTAATTTTTCCATTCAATGGTCATGAAGAAAATAAAACATCGATAATAGAATCTGTAGTAGTTAATGTACTTGAAGGAATGACGCCAATTGTACATTGTGAGATTTTTAAAAATTGAGCGAATAAACCATCTTTCCCAGATAACATATTACCAAATATCCTTTATATCGACTACTAAAAGTGACCAGATATATCCTAGAGTTGATTACTAAGGAATAGATACACCCAGCACCGGCTGCAGACCAGTTTACCGTATGTAGCTTCCAGATAAAGAAAACCAATAATAGTGACTTCCATCATTCTGTGTAACAAGAAGTCAATTTTAACTGTCAACTGCCTCTATAACCACCAGCGCCTTCAAGCCCCACTACATCCAAGTACCATGAATTGACCTCACTTTCTTATTGATTCCACAAGATACAGCTTTGCAAAGAAGTAATACGGAGAACTGTGTTGTCGCCAATCCCAAAATATATATAGAGGCTTCACCCTGCCAAATCAGACAGTCAATGGCTCTGCTTCTACCTCCCTCTCTTTCATTGCCATCCAGTCTTGTGATTCTGCAATAGCCAATAAAATTAAAATAAGCAATGGAAAAAGTTGAAAACATATACAACTCAAAAACATATCCGCAAGCACAAGCTTCAGAAACAATCCAAGAAAAAGCTGTACATACAGACTGTCCAATCTTAAAAAATGTCATATATGCCATAACCATATTGACATGAGTCTGTTAAAATCTCACAAGTTCAAGCAATAAACAATAACTTACTTGATCTTTGTGTCTCGGCTATAATCATGAGCCTTCTCTGCAGCAGAAAAGCCACAAATAGGAAAATAGAGCACATCCCAAACATGACAACCATGGGAAATGCATCAACCTTCAAAAAGAAAGGTCCAGTTCAGCAATTTGAATAGGAACTAAGATAATATATCCATGGAGAGAAGAGCACCATAAAAGTATTCTACAAACCTATTCTATTGAAACACTACTCAAAATCATGGATATTAATCTGAGAGTGACGAGGAGAATGCTATTTATTTTAGAAGCTTACGTTGTACAAAACAACACACACAAAAATGTTGAGAGGAACACGGAAGAAATTCATGATGGTGCTTCTAGCTTCCTCAGGAATGTATTGGGACCTCATCTTCATGATAGATGGCCAGAATATACCAACACAGCTCTCGAAGGCACAGAAGCCACCAAGCTGAATACATCCAGCAAAGGATATGCTACCACCTTTCAATCCAGTAGATGCCATGAAAAACTGTTGAAAAATACCAGTTTATATTTTTAATCACCGTCCTTTACGTAAAACAAAAGGATGAATCAAAGAATTCAGGTTTTACTACATACACTTGTTATAACAGGAAGCAGAAGAGAAGCCGCAGAAACTAGAAACACGATCTGCATATAGCTCTCAACTCTCAGGGATGCTCGAGCCATAAGTCGAGAGGCAATTGAGCTTCCCAACATCGAAGCCAACATGAATGTTGCAAAAATAAAACCATGAGGTATTTCCTCACCATTGGGGCTAAGAGCAGGAGTCCAGAGGAACACAAAGGTATACATCGATCCTTCAAACAGAGACTGTATGGCTCCCAGTAAAGCAATCTTTTCATCTGTTTCCACATGGAACATGACATCAATTAAAGATAACTGAATCAGTGAAATGAATAACATAGAGAATATAGACAACAAACACCAAGATGATAGTGACTCTATTCACAACACTACACATTGGAATTTAAGGAACAATTTACTAAAAGGACAAAATGACCCATATAATGCCAGCAGATAGAAGACAGACTGAAAGGAAAAGCAATTGTATTTATCTTTTCTTCTTTTCTTTACATCAGTAAATCATATTGACAGCATGGTAACTAGAATAGATAACTCACAAAAGATAACAGTTTCTTCACATAAGAATCTCGTTGCCGGGTTGATAGCTAGAATAAAATGCAAGATAAGGAATTCACCTGAAGCAATTGCAACAGCAGCACCCTTGAATTGTGTGAGTAAATCCTTGTTCTCTGAAGCGTCTCCACAATTTTCACCCCATGTGGACATTATGATTGCCATGCCAATTGCAAGAAAGCAGGCGGCAGCATCAAATGGAGCAACAGGTCCAAGTGCCAAGGTATCCACCAGTACATTACCGAACAAACCAGATATAATGGCAACTAAACCATTTCCAAGAAATATTGCCTTAGAAAATGTTACCGATAACCATTGAGGATCAAAACCCCTCTGCAAAAGTAGATTGCAATAATATGACGCATGGAATATCACAAAAGCCTTTTTTTAAGTGAAATACACATATTACCTCAATTAAATTTAAAAGATTTACAGGTATGATTGCAGTTATTTAGACCAGGCAAACAAATTAACCGAGATGGAAAACAAGTTTGATTGGATGTATGTCCAAAGTATTTATCATAATATCACAGTCAATATGAATAGCAAAACTAGGATTCAGGAAGTCATAGCCTTTACCTGTCAAGTGTGCATATCAAGTAATGTCTTGCACATGTGTAAAGATAAACATTCTACTGAAAAACATTCAAAGAAGAAAAGGGAGCATCAAATCCTACTTCGAACATCAGTTTACAGCATTTCAGTAAATAACCCACCTTAAAGTGCTCTGCCACAAGCCAAGATTCGAAGGCTGAAAAGAGTAGAGAAGTGGCAATGCCTCCCAGTACACGGCCCAACATCAAAACTTTATACTGAGGAGAATGTTTGGTGATGCAGCTCAGTATATAAGTTATGCAGTAAGTAATACATGCTCTCTTCCGGCCCCTGATTGTAGCACTCTTAAGTCAGTCCTAAATTCCAACAGAAATATGTCATACATGAGCCAAAAATAATAACAAAAAGGTAGAATCTTACTGTTTATCAGCGAGAGACCCAACAATAGTTCCAAACAACATAGAGGATCCAAATCCAGCAATGAAGAGTTGACCGATCTCTCCTTTACCATATCCATATTGACTGTACAAATAGTACACGTACGGACCCTGCAACCAATCCCCAGCTGTTTCCCCAATTAAGATCAGTGAGTCCCATTAGTAGAAGCAGAAAAGCACGTTTACTCTAAGATTCATTATCAGTTAATGGATCCGCGTGCCACTTTGTGTAATCAAGTTATAGACTTAATTTGCATCACAGTTGGTATCTGACGACCAAACAAAGCGAGTGACAGCAATAGTAAGCAAAGAAAACAGGACAAAATCACAGATCCAAGCAAAATGAGACCATAAATCGTCAAGGAACAATCTTAAGCATCGCAAACTGAAACAAAACCATGTTGGAAATGGAAATAGAGAAACACATTGCCACGAATATAATGAGAAATAACCAAAACCCAGAAGAGAGAATGATAAAATCGTCAAGGAACAATCTTAAACATCGCAAACTGAAACAAAACCATGTTGGAAATGGAAATAGAGAATCACATTGCCACGAATATAATGAGAAATAACCAAAACCCAGAAGAGAGAATGACAAAACAGGCAGATCTGAAGCGCACCCATCATGAGAGAGTAGACAACAAGGTAATTGTTTTTGAGAGCGTTGAAAGCCGATGAAGTATTGATGCGATCTCTGCTAGTTTTGGTGAATTCGAGCACGGCGACGACTGCCGCCAAGCCCCCGAAGACAAGAAAGTAGAAGATCTCCATTTGGGCTCTGCAGTGATCGATCTGGGCACTCGCTCAATGTACGCAATCAAAGAGCATTAGAGGGAGATGTGAAGCTAAAATGACGAAAGAGAAGACAGGTAAAGAGAAGTAGTGATCCTAGACCCGAAAAGGAGCGACAAATATAAGTAGCAGTCGGTGACTGAGGATCTGTAAATGAGAAACATATTTTTTAAAATTATTTTCTCGCAATTGGTTTGTTGCTTTTCCGAGTTTATCCCATTTTTTCAAAAACTGTCATATTTTAATTTTCTACTTTTCAACTGCCTATACAGTATATCGATTGAGTTATTTATTAATCTTCGTTATATGAAAAATGATAATGAAATTTTAACTTGCAACAATAATACCATACTTAATCATTGGAGTTGATGTTAATGATGGTGAGAGAGGTAGCATTGCCAACATACAAAGTTTTATGAATAAGTTTCATAGGTTTGGAAGATTTTGATGTCTGAGTTTTTGGGAATTAGTCCGTACCCTTTAAATAAGTGAAGAATAAAAGTCATTTCTTCCTTTTTTTTGTAAAATAATAAATTAAATATATTCTAAATATAATTAATTAGATTATATTAATTATAATATATTAAATTTTGAAATAAAAATTTTACTATTTTTTATTTTTTATTTCCGAGCAAAACAATATAATTAATTAAATATCATTATTTAGAATATATTAAAATAAAATCTTAACAAATTTTTATTTTTTCTTTTTAGTAAACCAATATAATTAATTAGATTAGGCTGGGCCAAATGGAGAAGTGCATCAGGGGTTTTATGTGATAGGAAGATTCCTTTAAAACTCAAAGGGAAGTTGTATAAAACGGTGATTCGCCCAACTATGTTATATGGGGCAGAGTGTTGGCCTACCAAACGTCGACATATTAGACAGTTGTTGGTAACAGAAATGTATTTGCTGAGATGGAAATGTAACATTATCAAGAGAGATAAGGTCTAGAACCGAGTGATAAAAGATAGACTACGGATCGCTAGCTTTGTCGACAAGTTGAAAGAGACTAGACTTAGGTGGTTTGGGCATGTGCGGAGGAGGCCCTCAGATGCTCCGGTCCGAAGCTATGAAAGAATAACACTTAGTGCATATAAAAGGAGGAGAGAGAGGCCTTACAAGAACTGGCGGGAAGTGCTCAAGGAGGATATGTCAGAGTTGACTCTTCATGAAGTAGTCACTAAAAATAGAAAAAGTTTGGCGCGATCGAATTAGGGTTAAGGAATGACCGTCCAGTTATCCAAGATCAGTACAACAATTACTAGGAGATACTGTGTCATGTGTGTGGATTGCCCGATAGGTGCGGGGGGACAGTAGGAGGCCATTCTGACAGGATCTCTAAGGGAGGTCCCCCTTTACTTACTATGTGACAAGGATGGGCGGACTTTGTAGTCTATTTAGGTTCTCGCAGATGTGACTTCCTACAGGTATTCTCATTGATTATTGTGGTTTTTCTTCTTCTTCTTCTTCTTCTTATTATTATTATTATTATTTTAATGATTTTTTTTCTGTAACTTGCATCATTCTTATATTGTCTCATTTGCATGTGGATCCACCGGAAATAGCCTCTCTACTATGTAGGGGTAAGGCTGTGTACTATCGGACCTCCCCAGACCCTGCTTCATTGCGAAATTTCGGACTGGGTGATGATGATGATGAATATAATTAATTAGAATATATTAATATTAAATATAATTAATTAGAACATATTTCTCAAGATTTTAAACAAACCAAACACTATTAATAGTAATAGTAATCATTCATTCGTTTTAATCAACCATCATAATTATAATGATTATATTCATTCTCATTCTTCACTATATTCATTATCATTATTATTACTATTACCCTATGTGAACCAACCGCCCCTAAGTTTTGAAGGTGTTTATATCATATTGCTAGTTTTGGTGAAATAGTATACTTTGATAAGTTGTTTCAAAAAGGTTTTCTACTTGTGTGTTTGGTTGTCATAAATAATAAATAAT
This sequence comes from Erythroxylum tenue, assembly GCA_027568955.1. NCBI lineage: Eukaryota > Viridiplantae > Streptophyta > Magnoliopsida > Malpighiales > Erythroxylaceae > Erythroxylum > Erythroxylum tenue. The sequence goes on from JAOSBM010000205.1 coordinate 23,085,182, forward strand.
AAAATAACTTTTTAAATATTAATCAGTTAATTATATAACTAAAATTTTCACTTAATCTTACTTGTTATTTTAATCATTTTATTTAAATTTTGAAATATTATATATATATTCAATATAATCATTAATAAATAGTATTCTCTAAATAAATAGTCGTATATACAAAATTCCAAGATAAGGATATTTGAATTTGAACATATCATTTTAATGAATCATCCACATTATAACTTTGTGGAGGTAAGTTTATAAATATATAATGTTAATATTGGATGATACTTGGAGCAAATTATATGTGATTACTTTTTGACATATTTATAATTCTTAGAAATAAATTGTTTATAATAAAAGAGAGTAAGAAAAGAGAGACAAAACTAATTCATAGATGTTCATCAAAATAATCTTTAACTTATGTTTACTTCTAAAACTCCTTTAAGAATTCGTTATTCTCTTCCTTTAACAATAAGTGAAAAAAAGAAAAGAAGAAATCTATGTAAAAGTTGCCATGATAAAGAGAAATACTTACGATCATCTTGCTTTGGTATTAGTAGACATAAACTTTTATAATCTTTTTGCTTTGTCACGAGCAAATCGAAATTCTTTATCTTTTTTTTTTCCAGTGTAAGAGGAAACATCATAATGTTTATCTTGTCAATTTTCTAAACGCAATAATTCCATATCCATATAGAGCTCAAGATCACTCTTTCTTAGTCACATTAATAAACTATGGCCTAATATATGTTATACAATGCACACATACAACCTTAGTCTCTCAAGGCTTTTAACAACTATCTAGTACGTGAAATGTTCTTCTTGCAGCTCAATTTTGATCTATTTATATTCGTAATTAACTTAAATAGTTGTTAGGCATACAAAATAGTTATTAAAATAACTAGTTTACGGTTAAGATTGGCTAGATCGACTTGTTGAATCTTTTGGAAGGGGTATCAACTAACGAACACCCTTGTAAAACAAAATCCACAATTGTATGTTGTATTGTTCCAACCATCAAGTAGCCAATCATAACTTGATTCAAAACTATTTCAAAAGTTCTCCAAATTTTCTTTAAGGATCAATTTCTTTAAAGTTCAAAATAAATAACCTTTGATTATGAAAGGATTTATTTATTATGTCATAGATGTAAATGATCAAATAATGATTAAGCCCCTAATTTATTGAAATGATCAAGATAGGATTAGTAAGATTACAATAATTATTATATATGGAAAGGCTTTAACATTTCTTGTTCATGGTATATTTTTCCTAAATTTCCTTGAAAATTATCTTGAATTGAATATATATTTCCCTTTTTATTTTCTTCATAATTTGATTGCTTAATTGATTCAATTTACTCTTTTGCTAAAATTTTCATTCCATACAACTTTATATTTGACCTTATGCTTAAATCTTTGACCTAATGAATAAGGAGGAGAGTATCTAGACTATTTCCATCAATCATAAGATGTCTTAGACATTATAGCAAAACTTACAAATAAAGGAGTGGATAAAAACTTTAATCAGACACAAAATTGGTAATAAACAAGACACTTTTTCTAGTTCAATTAATGGCATAGACTATGCCCTTTATAAAAACTTCATTCCTACGATTCCTTGAAGTCACTCATCCTACAAAGAAAAAAGGTTCTTGAGCTGATCAAAGAAAACTCCTGGACTTAGCCATTTCACTCCTACAGAGGAACAAGAGACATCTTTAATAGCATGCCTACATTTGCATTAAACTCCTCAGTGCCTGATACCATTCTATGGACAACAAATAAATCAATGTGCTTTAGTCTCTAATCTTGTAGGAGAAAACTACTAAAAGCCTCAAATCCCACAATTAAGCCTTGGCATAACTTGGTTTGGGATATAAACATCTTACTTGCACACTCGTTCACCTTATGGTTAACAATTATAGGTAGAATAACAACCAAAGATTCTTTTAAATTCAATATCTCTAACATCAATTGTGAACCAAGTAGGAGTACCCTCAATCACCTCTTTTTTGTTGTAACTTCCCACAATGGATCTAAAACAAAATACTTGCACACCATGGAGTAAGTTGCACTAAAATGGATGGAATGAGATAGTTCACTGGCCCACCAAACTAAAACAAAAGAAGTAGATATCAAGCTCTTTAGAAGTTGTCTTGAAGCTACAATATACTACATTTGGAAGGAAAGAAATAATAAAAGAGAGCCTCTGGGTGATAAAGTTACACAATACTAGGTGGTGTCAAGTAACTAGCGGAGCGTGAGCTCTGAGAAAACTCTTGCAAGAATCATTCATAAAGGATATCGATGGGTGATTTATCTATGTTAGTTTATCCTTAAAAGCAGCATTAGGCATGCAGTTTAAGAAAAAAAATCATTAAGGGATAATTACTACTTATGTTTGGATGTTACTAAGAGCCTTCATAGATTTTTTTAAAAAAAGCTTACTTTTGCATTCTTAAGTAACATATTCCTAATATTTTCAAAACAAGGATATAAGTGGAGTGGTCTAAATGCACATAAATTATCATACCATAGCTATGTAGAGTTTCCATTTCCAATATGGCACTTAATTTATATTTGTTTCCAAGTTCTTTGTTTGAGAATTAAATTCATAATATAGGAAATTTCTGCTATACATTTGAAGTTCCAAAAATGTTTCCTTTTAATGTAGGGCTCATACACCCACTTCACTTGTAAGGAATGCTTGTCCTATAGAAGCCCCTAAATTCTTTTAGCTAGCATAGTTTTGTTAACTATTATAATGGAATGTAATCCTAAACCATCTTCCTTTTTTGGTAAACGGATTAATAACCAGCTAGCTTTTACATAGGCCTTCTTGTATACATGCCATTTAAAAACATTTCCTTAGAAACATGCTAGTATCTTTATAAATCCTCCTAGGTAGTATGGAGTGAGCAGACCAATGTATAGGATGCTTAGTACTAAGGATGCTAATTGAGCTCTACCCGCAAGAGATAGAGACTTGTTTATCAAGTGCCCACTCTATACCTATTCTATTAATGAGGACTTGACAATCATTTTGGGAGACTTTAGTAGTAGTTATTGTGATAGCAACGTAGGTTAATGGAGGCTCTCTTAGGTTAAGGCTACCTAAATTTACAAATGAGTAAGCATAATAGGAACAATCCTTTGATACCATAATGAAACTTTTGTCCCTACTGATATTGATGCTAGAAACAATCCTTTGATACTGTGATGAAACTTTTTTCCTACTGATATTGATGCTAGATAGCTTATAGAAAAGCTCAATGTAATTGGTGAGGCATTCTAAGGAGAAGGGATCAACACCATAAAATAATGTAATATCATTTATAAGCACCATAGTTGCAAATTATAATATGTTCAAGTTCTTAAAGTTGTATGATGATTCTTAATAAAACTTTAACACAAATGTTGAATAAGTAAGGAGATAGAGGGTCTCGCTATATAATTCCCCTTGATCCTTTAATTAACTTAGTGACTTCACCACTAATTAGTGTGTTGTAGCATGCTTTTATATTATTATTTTAAGTCATTGTTTATCAAATTTACTCAACATTGGGGTGCCTTGTTTAAAAAAATAAGATAAACCTAGATTAATTAGGCAGGTTTTGCTATTATAGAAGATTGATTTGAAGATCAACGATAAAAAGGGAGCTAAAACCTAACTATAGACGATTTATCTCATTTTAAGAATCTAAGTATAGAGGAGAAAATCAAAGAATATATAAAAGAAGCCTTCTTTAAGACAAGATTTCATTTTGAGAAAGCAAATAACTTTTGTCAATTGCTTTTTGATTTTTCTAACTATCTAACTACTCAAACTCTTCCTTAGAATTTCTCTCATCAGTAAAAAAAAGGATACTATTTTCTAAGTTAAAGGACTATATATGGGAGGCCTTTTAATAAGATTTATACAAACCAAATGACAAGAAAATGCATACCTACGATAAGATGGAGTCAATCTAAAGAAACCATCATTCTAGGGAAGTTAGGGTCACTTTGGAGTGAATTAAATTATGGCCAAAGTCTTGCAATCAAGTTTTTGTTGGCCACCAAAAGGAAGTTTTCTCTCTAGTTAAAGCTTCCATTAATATGGAAGTTTTAGCTAACAAGCATAGAATCATTTATCCATAAAACCAACATTATCCCTTCTCAGTGTTTTTATTCCCTTTCTTCTTCCTCATTTCCTAGTTTATTAGCCTTCTCACTCACCTCATCTCAGATTCAATCACACAAAATCTCCACTTTTGTTACCCAACCAAGGACCATTTGGCTATTGCAACCTTCTTGCCTCTATACTTTCTATATCAAGTAACTAACTTTCAAGCAACTTTTCTAAAAAGCTAAAATTTTTCCTCAAATCCCAAATAGACCTTGAAATTGGAGAAGTAACTTGGTTTGACAAACATAACCTCACCTATACCTAGCTCTGCCCTTCCCTCGTAGTCTATCACCTCCATCTTAACCCCTAACTAGTAGCCAAAAAATAACCCACTTCTAAGAACATGAAAGATGGTTATAGATGAAACTTTAGAGTTAACCTTACATTATACTCCACCAGGGACTTCAATAAAACATTACAATAACGTTACACTAAATATTGAGATCTTATAGGACGGAGCAAAAACGTGGAACACAACTATAGTATGCTTCTTCTAGAAGCACATGCCCTTTTTCTAAACTATCCATAATTGTGCGATGAGAGCTTGGAAAAACAAATGAATGCAAGAAGTATTTATTTTTGAGGATAATAAAGTACTATTCAAATTTTAGAGCATGTAGGAAGCCAAATCAATGTTGGAAGAAAGCCTCTACATATATACAACACCCACCTATTCTTACAAGTTAAAGGCAATGATTAAACGTAGATAGAATCAGATATAAGAATGTCCCCTTTCTTGGAGTTATGTAAATAGAGTGCCCTGAAAAGCAAGTGTATTTACAGTAACTTAATCTTCTTCAGTTACAATGTTGTAATGAAAATATTTATTATTAATAAAACAAAAGAGTATGGTTTTTATAAGCAATATATATCTAGTCATAAGGTACCGAGATTCTTTTGTAAGTAATATACATATACATAGAGATGTATGGGAAAC
>JAOSBM010000205.1:23100335-23112157 GCA_027568955.1 Erythroxylum tenue
AAAATTTTTATTAATGAAAATAGAAAATATGTAAAAAAAGTATTCTTTAATTGTTTGTATATATTTTTATATAAATATAAATATAAATAAATTATTTTTAAATATAAATCACATAAAATAAAAGAAAATATATTAAATAATTAATACTAATATTTTTATATAATTAATAATAAAATAATCAACCTCCTGTAACTACTATTTTAATATAAGGGGTATAAAATTCATTTATTATACATTCCATTCCATTCTATTTATCTTCCAAACAATGTTTCATTACATTACATTATGAACCCTTCCATCCCTCCCAAACAACTTTTCACTATATTACATTCCATTCTATTATAAACCGTTCCGTTCCGTTTTATTTCATTACATTCCGTTTCATTAATTAACATCCAACCAAACAGGGCCTAAAGCATCTTTGGAGGTTTTAATCAAATAAGAGATATTGATTAATCAATTTAAGGATAAGTGGTTGTAACTTAAAAATTTTAAGGATAAGTGGTTGATTAATCAAACATATTCAAGAGGGGTAAACTGTGTGTGACTTGAAAATTTTTGCAAGTTACTATCAATTCGTATAAACGATAGGTGGCTATTAAAATTTAAAATAAAAGGAGCTTCTTGGAATTTGAAAACAACAGTAGCTATAACGCAAAAATTTAAAAGTTAAGAGAAGAGAAAGAATGACACAACCAATTTATATTGGTTTGGCTTATAACCAAGTCTACGTCAAGTCTCCAACTATCCAACTTGAATATTTCACTAAAAATCTCCAAGTAATAATTTGACGAGTATCTTCAAGCTTACAAGTACATCTTTTTTAAGGTTCTTAAACCTTCCATACTAGTAGTATTTAACCAACCTCTACAACCTCTCAACAAATGAAAATGGAATTTGCTTAATATGAGCTTCAATGAATATTTATCTGTCTCTCTCGATAGCGTATTTTCACTTTCTAAAGGACAGAGGTTATAAAGTGTAACTTTTGAGAATAAGTATTGATGCTACTAATGTATTTCTAAAATCTGGTGAATAACTTAATGTAGTAGCTCTCCCTTAAATAGGAATTCCCTTCAACTAGTCGTTCCTTCAATTTTATCATAAACTAACTAACTAAATCAGCTTTGAATATGTTGAAACATCTTCCTCACAATCTTTGACAAAATCTTCAAAAATTTGGTTGTTTGGATAATCTTTTAACTGTGTCTCAAAGCCAACTGTAATTAAAAAAGCAGATCAACATTGATCCTTGCAAAGTTTGGCAAACATCAAGAATAGAGACTTTTGTAATTAAGTTAGTTCAGAAATTTTTGGTATTTAGAATGATATTAAGCATAAGCATTCAATGGTATCATGTGCATTTTGTATTTTGTAATAAGCCAATAGTGTGGCTTTTGATATGTAAATAAAGTTTTTCAAACTCTTTTGCTTTAGTAATGAAATGATAAATTGAAGAAGTTTTGGTTGTGTATGTTCATATTAATTGACTTCTTTGTTAAAATGGTTGTGTTGAAAGAATTGTATGTATGTATGTTTTGTGTTGAATGTTGATGGTCTGGGTTTTGTCTGAAGGTTCGCCGCGGTAAGGCCCAGTATGCCAACCTTTCCCGAAAGATTTCTATGCTAAATTTGGGGACTTCGCCGCGGCGAAAGTCATTTTACTTGACCTTCATACTTCGCCTCGGCGAACCCGTCACTGATGAAGCTAAAATGACCCGGACACCAACAGTTGTGATATCAGAAAGATTTGGACTCCGAACGAGTTGAGCTTCGAAAACGGAGTCCAACACGGACATCCTAAATATTTAGGCTAGTCAATTTACAACAATCAATAATCTCGACAAATCTCCTATTTCCCCAAAGTTGAAGACTTCCCCTCTCTTTTCCTATCTAAATAGAGCTTGATTAAAATCATCTAGCAACAAATAAGAGATTCCTTTATGGAGTTTGTTTACAAGAAGAATGTTCCATATAAGCTCCCCCGTTCTAACCTATGAAATAGCAGTCATTCTTCATAATTGCTTCTGTTTTTATATGTGGCATTAAACTCTATCATGCTGTAAAAAAGTCTCCTAAAGTAACTTGAGACGACGGGAGAACCCATTAGTTTACACCTTCATCTGTCTGATAAAACCAATTCTCTCTTGTGACATTTTGAGCTTCAAGCCTACTTATTGTAGGTTCTACCATAAACAAAATGTTAAGTGTGTTGGTCTTGATCAGCTCTTTGATATGCCTACAAAAATCGGAGTTTACCATCCATATGAGTTCCAAGCGAGAATTCTTTACCCAAAACACAAAATGTTAACCGGTAAAAGTCAAAGAGTTATCGCTCCCTACGTTAAGTTTTTATATGCTCAACAAAGGTAGTTGCCGCTGCTTGTGCATGGTTCTGTCAAACTAGACCTATTGCCGCTGAATTTGGATTGTTTGGTGTTTCTCGATTTTCCAGAAGTGAAGAAAGTTGTATCACTGGAGGGCCATGCTAAACTGGAATTACCGTTGGCATATCCTAGTTACTTGGGCATTGATCTCGTACAAATTTTCTAAGTGTTAAAGAGTTCTAATGAAACAAAATTACCAGACTCATCTATGGAGAACCAAATTCCAAACACGTTTTAAAGTTTGTTTCTAATCATTAGTTTGGTTCTCATAATATACAAAAAAACAGAGTAGAAACGTTAAATTAGAGTATATTAAATATGAAATTTCCTTTTCCCTAACCCCCACTGACGCCACGTTCTCCATATTTTACAGAATTGAGTTGGTGGGTCACTGACGGAAGCCGCAGCAGAAGTGGATCAAAAGCGCTTCCTGTCTTGTGTCTCTCAACCCCCTCATGGGTCGTCATAACTGAGTCCTTTATCCCGAAAGAAGTGAGGAGAAAGCCAGATCCTCCATGTGTTGTCTGCAAGGCACCTGAAGAGTTGATTGCTACCACTGCTCTGGAAAAGGTATACCCATTCATCAGTTAGCTATTCAATCTATCCTGGTGTTGCTTGTTATTTGTGGATACTAATAGTTGTGATCATAAAATCAATCAAGTGGCTGAGCATTCTATCCAGTATCCTATCGTCTGATGATGTTGGCCCACGGTACTTGCCTTTTCACATAATTTGGATAACATGTGATTAGATTCGTTTGATAATCAGTATGCTGACCAGTTCTTACAGTTTTATAGGTCTGAGCGAAATTAAAAAAAATGTCGTAAAGATATATAGATGATGTTATATATGTGATATAAGAAAAAAAATAAATGGTAAAATTTAATATTTAATATTAAAAATAAAAAATAAAGAATAAAAATATATTAAAAATTAAAAAATTTACCTTTAAATTATACTATAATTCAGAAGACAGAATTGTAAAATTTTTTCTGCTAATTTTTGAGTTGAAATATTTTAAATACATATATTGTTGAAAATAAAAAAATTAAAAGATAAAAGTACACTTAAATATTTCAAGACTATTTATATTTATAAGCACGAGGATCACAAAGTTATCCTTCTTAAAAAAAATTTATAACGTTAACTTATAACGTTAAAATTTCTTGAGAAGGAGAAGGCTATTGCCATGTTGGATGTTGCCTGCGGCTATTGTCATTAGTTAGAGAGGAGTAGAGTTAAAATTTAAAACTTAAAACATCAGTACATCATTTCTTACTTTTTAAATTAGAGAGGGGGCTCTTGAAGCAAGCTCCCTCTTATAGTGGGCCCTAGGCAGGGGCAGCCCTGACCTGCTCATTCTCAAAAGCACTTCTACAGCCCTCAGAACTTTATGCTACGTTTTATTAGGGATTTATTAATATATAAATATGATATAAAATTATTTAATTATTTAAAAAGAGAATTTATAATAAAATAAGATAAAATATAATAGAAGAGAGGATTTTATATTAAATCTCATTTTATTCTCAACAGTAAAAATAAGCAACTTTTAATTTAAAAAGTTTAAGATAAAATATAAAATGATAAATAATTATTTATTATATTATATTATAAATTCTTCTTTTAAATAATATTTCACTATATTATATTTTGAACCTTTTTATTCTACTCAAATAATATTTTTTAACATTATATCTATTTACATTATATTTTATTATAAATAATCCAATTTTATTAAAAACTTTCCGTTTAATCAAATATAACGTTAATCAAGTTTACTGTAACTTATTACCAAGTTGGCAAATAGAAGTCATTTTCGTCAACAGCGTTAATCCCAAATGACCTTCACTCATCCAGACATCACTTCCAAGTTTTCTAATTACATAGAATAAAGCTTATTTTAGTATTATTTACTTAGTTATTTTATTTTATTGTCTTTGTTTGACATTTTTATGTACTTCTATTTTTATTTTTATAGTATTGACGTGATATATTACATGTGAGTTTATCTAAAATATCGTTTCTATTTAGTAAGAGCAAAATTATATATTATTGAATATTTCCAAATTTTATATCTAGCAAGATTTCAGTTGAGTGTTGAAGTTGATAACAAAAAGTGTTTATAAAATGTTCAATCTTTATAACAGAATGATGATTAATGTTTAAGAAACAAGTTTAAAACTTCAAAAAATAGAAGATGATGTAAAGTTTTGAGGTTTAAAACAACTTTTTTTAGGGCATGGATTATCTATTTTTATTATCCTATTCTTATTATATTTTATGAGTATCCATTCATTCAATAACCGAACCTATAAAAAATCAATAGATAAATACTTATAAAATAAGGTGTGAATAGATTAACGAGAACAAATGATCTTTAACCTTCTTTGAGGTAAGATAGTTGTGAATAGAATGCTACATTATATTAAATCTGTATTAGACACTTTAACTATGATTTAATTAGGACCAGTTAGGAATTTTCCTTTACCAGAACCTTTGATTTTGTCTTCATTATCAGAGGAACATTGTTTAATGTAGAAAAGTGTACACTAGCTAGATTCCCCTTCTTTTGGTTCTTGGTCTGTTCATTAAATATATTACGTAAGTTTCTAAATGTCATTCACCATTGCGAGTTCATGCTGTTCGCAGTTACATTTGGCAGTTGTGGAAGCAACGCTAGGCTTTCATTGGTTGGCAACGCTTCCTTTAAGAATAATTGAGGAATTGCTTAACCTAATTATAAGTTCAACTAACATCCATTATCCATAATCCTTATCATTTTTTCCACCTGCTGGTTGCATCGGTGTCCCCATGGTACGTTGAATTACATCCCCCGTTGGTGTTCCTTAAAAATGTCTCTTTCGAATTCAACATGGTCTACTATTCCACAAAGTAAACAAGATGTCCCTTAGCACGCCGACACAAAAAACTTTCGGTCTTGAAAGGTCCAGTCCAACTCTTTGCATTATCTCGCAAATTTTTGTCTATAAGTCACGAATCATACGACCAAGAAATTTCCCTACCGCTATCGGAATCTATAAGAGTCCTGGTGGAGGAATGGCAAGTGAACCCAAACTTGACGAGCTTTCAGTAAAGTAAATTCGCGTATGAACTAGGATATCAAGCGTCTTACCAGGATGTAACCTTTTCCATAAGTTCATAGACCACCCGATAACGCTTGTCAATAATTATCAGTATTAGTAAATCTCACGAGATAAAATCTCTCAGCCATGTCCACGATGCCTATCTACTCCTCCAAACTTTATAAGAAAAATAGTTATCTGAAGAGAGTTGTGCATCCCAGTCCCAGAACATTCACTATGAGTTGTGCTTTCATTTCTTTTGTTATCTTGATTTTTGGCTACCCGACAACGTAACTTCAAAATAAAAATCCTCTTCATCTGAAGAATCATCGCAGTACACTTTTAGGGTATCATCATCAATTTCTAGATTAAACTTAATGTGGTCAATTTTATCTTCTATCGAGTCTAATCATTGTTTCAACTAACGGGTGCGTGCACAATAGCAATTGAGGAAGAAACGGGTGTATAGTGGCAAACCATAAAGAATTATAACTAGCTTGAAAACAAGCCACAGGTCATTTAATTAAGGAAACAGATACGTATCTGTTCTACTCTTTCTGTACTAATCATGTTTTATTTATTCTCATTCACACATTTATTGTAAAATGAGTGGATGAAATCGTGTTAAAGAGAATTGGTACACGAGGAGTGAAACAGAATATCTCCCATGTTTAACTAAACCCCTTATTAATTTTTTGATAACTACTATTTAGAACTTAGAATTTATTTCTATTTTTTTAATTCCCTAATATTTGTTTATATTTATTTCCTATTTTTTAGAAACCCTAATGTTTATATTAATTTATCACTTGCCAAAGCCAAACCAAGAGGATCAACTACTTTTTGCACTCACAAGACAAAACAATTCAACCAAAGGCTAATGTTGAGAGCGGTCAGAGGGTTTAAGCACGACATCTTCTCCACTTTCAACGCCCCCAGAAACCTAACGCTCACCTCTCGTCTACGCCCCCCTTCTATGGCCGCTACTATTTCTTCTCCTGAAGTCTATTCTCCTCCCTACTCTACAGCCTCTCCTGCCCATCCCACTACAACGCGTGTTGGCACTCACAACGGTAGTTTCCATTGCGACGAAGCTCTTGGCTGTTTCATGATTCGCCTCACCAACAGGTTCTCCAACGCCGAGATTGTCCGCACCCGTGATCCCAAGGTTCCAATTATTCCATTTTGTCTCGTCCCTTGTTGCTGCTTCTCGTCAAAGAAGTCATTCTTTTTTATTTTATTGTTTAGTTTTGAGATTGAGAAGAAGCTGGTTTTAAGTGGTTGGTTTTCTGTTAATTAATTTTATGGTACCGGATAGAGTCTAATTTTGGAGTATAATAAAGAGTTTAGATAAGTGGGTTTATCGTGTTTAAGCTCTCATTTGCCTTTCTTGGTGGTTTATGGTGAGCTGTTTACCAACTCATGATGCCGGTTGGAATGCGTGGATTGATGTGGATTTTAGGTGTTGGAGGGTCTTGATGCTGTGCTTGATGTGGGGGGCGTTTATGATCCAATTCGCGATAGATATGATCATCACCAGAAGGGATTTGAGGAGGTATTTGGTCACGGCTTCTCTACCAAGCTCAGCAGCGCTGGTCTTGTATACAAGGTACTCCTTGATAAAATTAAGAATGCTTAAATAAATACATATACACACACATACATACATCCAAATATATATGGTGGCTATTAGATATTAACCAATTCTATTATGCGAATTGTTAGTTTCACATGTAATAGGTTTTATATTATCGAATAAATATAATTTTATTGATTGATACTTCTGTAGCATTTTGGGAAAGAAATTTTGGCTAAGGAGCTTCAAGTTGATCAAGAGCATCCAGATGTAAATCGGCTGTACGTTGCTGTTTACAAAAGCTTTATGGAGGTGCTAACTCTGCATACTTATTTGATATCTAGATGCAAGTCATTGCTTGAAATGGTTTTTAATATTCTTCTGTATTATACGAGGCTATCCTTTGCCATGTTAACATCTTTGAAGTGACTCTTTTTCAAATCATTTGGATTTGGGAAACATTCATAAGTTCACCGTTTTTATTCTTGACAAAGTTAATTTTTAAATTGAAAATGATTGGTTTGTTTATTGCTGTTTTTTTGTTAGATTTGAGAACACTGTTCTTTACTTTGTCAGGCAATTGATGCCGTTGACAACGGAATCAATCAATATGATACAGACCAGCCTGCAAGATATGTGAACAATACACATCTATCTTCCAGAGTTGGAAGATTAAATTTGGATTGGATTGAGCCTGATCAGTCAGCAGAGAAGGAGAATGAAGCTTTCAAACATGCAATGGCTTTAGCTGGTGGTGAGTTCTTACAAGTGAGTTCCTTCTTGATTGGAAATTTGGATTTTTCAACATATTCCTTGATAGAGAGATGCCTTTTGTACTTTCATTCTTAGAGCTTACCCATCTCTTCTTATTGCAAGAAAGGCTTTTCTGACCAACTTTTATGTTCAGAATGTTCATAATCATGCAAAGTCTTGGTTACCAGCACGGTCTATTGTGATGAAATGTGTTGAATCTAGATTTGATGTTGATCCTAGTGGTGAAATCGTGGTGTTGACTAGTTTTTGCCCTGTAAGTATTACAATTGCATATACCCCTTTTTAAATACGTACGTTCCTTTCTAATAGCATCATTGTTCCTTGTATATATCTATACATGTACACACACACACACACTATACATGTACACACACACGCACACACACACACTCACATATACACTCCATTGTGTTAATTTCTGTATTACTTCTCTGCATTTACTTAGATATGGTAGCAGTTTGATATAGATGCATTTAGTTGCTATGCAAACAATTGCGAGTGTAAATGCATCATTTCGTATTCATTTCTTTTTTTTTTTGGTCTTTTTGTTTGTCTTTTACTCAATTAGTATCTCCAGAAGGAGCTCATGGAAACAATTACTTGTGTATATATGAAAGTTCTTTGAGTAAAACTAGTGTTTGTACTTGAGAGAAAAATGTGGCAGCTTGTACTAGCATATCATCTTTGGTAGCATATTTGGTCATGTTAGGGTCTTCTATTACTGTCTATTAGAAACAGTCTCTTCAATAGTTAAGAGTAAAGCTGCATACTTCTGAGCTTCTCCAAACCGCACATCTTAGCAGGATTTCTATTGGGATGTTGTTGTTGTTGTTTTTACTATATAGTCATCTATTATCTATGAGAAATGATTCATCAAGACCATTCAATCATTATAAATTATAATCTATCGAAAGCTCTCATTAATTTCTGTTATCTTGCAGTGGAAACTTCACATATTTGAGCTAGAGGAGGAAATGAAGATTGAACCTTCAATTAAATATGTACTTTATCAGGTGTGGCTGGCTTTGGTTATAACTTGGTTGTTCATATATTAGGTTTTCTATCTTCAGTTTCTAAAAATGAATAATTGTTTCTTGCATATCAATCTCTCAAACAAATTCTGCATTTAATAAAATAGACATATTCCTCAAAGCAGCAAAAGATGCAGGACCCTTCTTGTGATCTTCAGCTCCATTTGATTCTCTTCTTGTGAATAGCATATTGTTTCCATAAATATTCTACTGTTGCTGTATCAATATGTGTAATCATCGAGAAAATTCTTTTGAATTGTTAAGTGCCACATGATTTGTGCAGGATGACAGGAGCAAACACTGGCGAGTGCAGGCTGTTGGAGTATCTCCTGACAGATTTGAGAGCCGAAAACCTCTTCCAGCTCAATGGCGAGGTCTAAGAGACGATGATCTTGTAAGGGAGTCAGGAATCCCTGGTGGTGTTTTTGTTCACATGAGTGGATTCATTGGAGGGAATCAAAGTTTTGAAGGTGCTTTGGCCATGGCAAGAAGTGCTCTGAAACTCTAGATTAAAGATGAGATATAACCATTTCAGTCCTTGCCAATGCGGTGAATTATAGAGAGGTTGGACAGTTCGGATGATACATCATCTGAGTTCATCAATTGGGTTTTCATTTGGTTTCATCCTTCCTATTTGATTTATCTTCATGTTTTTTTGCACCAAAGTACTGATTTATTTGTATCCTCTTAGTTATATCTTTTGCAACTTTCTTCTTCAGTTGTGATTATCCACTAATTATGTGTACGTATTTTGTTCTACCTTCGTGAACAATGTCAATTGCGCACCTGAGAGGACTTTACGTGTGCTGTCAGTAAAGCTCCTCTTATTTTGTGGTCTGGTCGTCTTTTATAAACAACAATCGTTAACTGGCTGATTTGTGTGCATCACTTTAAGGCACGAACCGCCCAAGCACCAGATGTTGATTTAAAGCATACCGCGAAAGTTTATAAATGCTACAATACATACCTACAAAACTGCTCTCTATGAAGTAGATATGACAACAGCCGACTGAAACCCGGACTCTAATTGCTTTCAAATACTGAATTTAAGGGTTTTATAACTTTAGATAATTTCATGGAGTCTTAATTTTATTACTCTAGTTCAATTTTGGCTTCGACTATAAACCCAATTCGACAACCTGTCTACATAGCAAACATTTAGTACATTCAATGCTTTAATCTTTAATAGGTTTTCTTTAAAAAAAATTTAGACGACAAGTATTTGTTCGTCAAAATTTTGCCTAGAATGTGGATTTAGTACTAGTTTAATTTGATCAATCCACCAATTAGTATGTATATGTAGATAATATTATGCCTCCAGGGAATACTTTTGATTCTTCTTGCAAATGTTGAAATTAAAAAATGTTGTGTACCGTTGGATCAAGCATGAGCTAGAAAATAGAGAGGATATTTGGGTGTGGTTTGATAACTGAACTAAGTATAATCCTCTTATCCAAATGAGTGAGTTATCCTACCTTACAAACTGACTTCCGCTCTACATCAAAGCATCCTCACTGATGTGATGGATAGACAACTTTAAAGGGTTCAACTTATTAGTGGAATATCTCCCTCAGATCACCTATTGGTATAGGGAGGACACAATTACTTGAAACCTGGTCCTAATAAAGTATTTACCAACAAATCGTGCTGTAAGGCATTGCAAGCTGTGGGAGAAAATGTACCTTATTTCAACATTCTATGGAAGCACTCATTAAATCAAAAGGCCTCAACACTTGGCATCAATAACATGATCCGTACTAAGAATTGATAGTTTGGCTCATATGACCCTATTTGTGTATTGTTCAAAGAAGCTGAAGAAGACTTATTCTTTTAATGTAGATACTCAAAAGCTATCTGGATTAAAATTTTACATTTGCTAACAGATTACTGTTCTGTTCTTCTTATGATTGGCTAATTACTCTTAATTAGATCATTTGTACTGCTAAGCAAAAGGTGCAGGATGGAGCAATGTATAAAACTTCCTTTACAACAAAAATTTACTCCCAGTGGAAAGAAAGAAACAAGATGATCTGTAGGGCAGAGGAAGTAAAATAGCATTAATTAGTTGAAGATATCATCAATTAGATGATAGTTAAATCTGATCAGCATGCACTATCTATAAGAATGAGAACTATATGGAATGTGTAACTTTCTTTTCATATGTAGGAGTACTATTTTAAGAACTCATTGTAATGTTAAATAGCTTTGCTATAATTAATAATAACGTTATTCAATTTTCAAATAAATATTATGTCTAATGACCTCAATATCTCATCACTTTACCTCATAGTACCACATCATTCATTAGTTATTATGTTTATATTTATGGTTTGCTTTACCTTCAATAATTGATTGTTTAGGAGAAGATAATTGCTACTATCATTCTTTGCATAATCCACTGGAGCATATGGTTAATTATACTTTCTCGTAATTCCATGTCAAACTATAATTTCACAATCGTAATTAGTATTTTGCTCCGCCCTTTAATGTTTTTCTAATCAATTTTATATATTAAATTGCCCATATTTAATATTTTCCTCTTTAATGGCTTAGCTAAAGTTTGAATTATGCCAGTTCCTATCTTTTATAATTTGTTTCAAGAAACAAATTTTTAGAAATTTTAATAATTTTACTATTAAATTGAAACCATTCTAAACATAAAATCCAATGTGCTTGACTAAAATAAAAGGAGCCAGCTATTGTTGTAAAGAAATCCGCTCAAGGTTTATCAACTAAATTAGGGCGGACATGAGCAAGAGATAGAAAAAAAAATAAAGAAAGTGGTTGGGTCGGCCCGGCTGGGCCTGGGCTCGCTCATAGTGACCCGTGGATCGATCGACCTATTCGTCAAAGACGTCGGGCCCAAGCCCGATCCACGCTCTCCACAGCTTGCCAGCCGGAGACAACTTTCCATGCAGAAGTAGGAGTCTACGTAAAACCCTAACCCTAACCTCCATCTCATATATAA
>JAOSBM010000205.1:23145813-23156400 GCA_027568955.1 Erythroxylum tenue
TTGCAAAACTCACCCAAAATTTGCATCTATTTTTCAGGATTCAGAAGAATGCCCCGTTATGCAACGGGAGTAGACTTTCTACTCACAGGGGAAAGTTAGAGGTTGGGATCAGTTCGTGTCTACATTAGGATATTCTTATTTTCTATAAAGTGAATTCCGTGATTCTGTACAAAATGTATTTGAATATCTCAGTTTGTAATAAATGATGAAGTATGGAAATTTTGTAACTGGGATTGATTTAGTACGATTAGCTCTGTTTATACCAAGTTGTACCAATTGGAAATGTTTGTTGGTATTTTGTGTAATGAATGGGCCCGAATGGCCCAAAGTGAATTGGTTTATGATTGAAAAGGGTTATGAATGAAATTGGGCCCTAATTAATCATGGAACTGTGGATTGTAATATTCTGAAAACAACGTCCTATCGACTTTTAACTTTATTTGGCCCAAATTGAAAAAAAAATTTGGACTTCTGTCTATGTGAGTGTTTCAAAAAAAAAAAAATTTATACCGGTTTATGAGTGATTGACTGTTCTAGCATACTACCTTCGCGGGCACGGACTCGGATATCACCGTCGATGTTGGGTTCGGGTCTTGCGAAAGTGGGGTGCTACAGCTAGTGTAGTGTATATAAAGGTAAGCTGACATTAATCATATAATCATGATAACCATTGCAAAAGGCTCTAGTTTAGGTTTGAAACTTTATAGTTGTCCACTTTTCATACATGGAATATCTTATAAAATAAAAATATACTACATTATGGTCAATAATGGCTCTGTAGTCAACATATTACTAGTAAAACCTATGAATGATTGTTGACAATTTTATATAAAAACTTTCGTATTGCAAGTATATAGATTGTAACTCGTAGTATAAAAGGTATCATTCTCACAAAGATTGATTAGTCACCTAAAAACTTGATTGCACTTTGTCTAAGGTAGTAAAAGATTGAAAGAATTGAATTAAAATAAATTAACTAAAATTGAAATAAAATAATAAAACTAAACAATTGAATAATTAAACTAACAATAAGAATAAAGTTGATCAATAATGAAAACTTAGGGGTTATTATATTCTTATTTTGTAGTTATTTCGATTATGCTTGATCATACATATACTGAGGTTTTGATTACAATCTCTTGAGATCTAATCAAGCAATCCTAATTGACATCGGTAATAATAGAATTGCAACCTGTCAATTCACAAAACTACTAATAACTATTCAATTGGATTTAAAACAATCCTAAGAATAAATAAATCACTATTAAGTTCCCTTCAATTGTTTATTAAATTGATATTTGTAGGTCTATTAAGTTACTAAAGCTCTTTGAGCACCTTAACACATATAACTTGATTCAATCTCTCAATTTGTTATCACGTATAAGCATAAAAAAATATCACAAAGCTTTGATATTTCTACTGAATTCAACAAGAATAAAGTTAAACAAGACAATTCAAAAAGAATACCTAGTACGAATTTAGAAACCCATAATCATGTTCAATGTCCTAATAATCCAAATTAACATCCAAGACAATGAAATATAAGAAAAGAAAAGAAATAAAAATAATTGTCTTTTGATTTGGAAAAATTGGAGTTGCTCTTGATGTCTCCACTTTGATCTCTTTGATTTTGATGTGCAACCTCCTTTTTGGTGTTTTTCTTTTCCTAAAATACTTCTTAAGGCTTCTAGGATTTTCCCACTTAATTTGGTTCCAAAAATAGGCCCAAAATGTCAAGAATAAAAAAATTTTTCATGGGGAAAAACATGCACGATTGTGCATGCTATCACAATCGTGATAGAGACTCATCCCATGCAGCAGCTACATATACATGATAGTACAATTTTTCACTATCGTGCATATTCCTATTCTTCAAGTTCTTCATCTTTTCTTCAATTTTCTTGTTTCCACTTACTACCAAACACATTAAAGAACCCTCGAAACATAAAATTAAGATCAAATCCTTACTCTAAAACAATCAGACAACTAAAACAAATAAAAACACTAGCAAGAACATAACTCTAAGTTCTAAACACATGATTATCATCTAAGAAAATACTTAAAAACATAGTTAAACCTCTAGAAAACGTACTATAATATACACCTATCAACATCCCTACAGTTAAATATTTCCTTGTCCCACAAGAAAAGCTAAAACCATAAATAAACAAAACACATAAACATGTAAACACACAATCGTGCAACAATGCAATAATGGTACATTGACGTCAAATCTCTTGGAATTAACTTGACCTTAAACATCAACCACTTAAAAAGTGCGAATATACTAACTCCATTCATGTTTAAGTGCACAAATCATGCAACCAAATTGTTCACATAGTGCCAACCTAATCAAAAACTAACATAATGCAAATGCAAAATTCAAACACACAAATGATATGCAAGTGCATATATGTTCCCACATTTGAACAAAAAATTATCTTCAATGTGGATACCAAAACAATACAAATAAAGAGAAATAACAGTAAACAAAAAGTAAGATGATGATGGTGTTGGAGATGGAGATGAACTTGGAGACCGTGGACAGAAAAAAATTTAAGCAATTCTTCATTTGATATATCTGTTGATGCGCGGCCTCCTTTAGCTGCACCTTTGTGTTGTCCAAACAATCCTCTAGGAACTTCTTAATTTCTTCCATTTTATCAAGGACCATCTCCCAAGCTTGTTCTTCCTTCTTAGATTCCTAACTTGATGATACTTTTTGGTGTTGTGTGAAACTTAAACTCGTCTGTCTTGTCCTGTGTTTAACTTTTGATTTCAAACCGATATGTTATGGAACTCCAAGATCTTATCTCGCCTAAAATGTATGTGATTTAAATACTCAAGAAAACCAAGGGTTAATTTATCAACATTAACACCCTATATTTGAGCCAGAGCAGTAATAAGAAACCGTATGCCTAGATAGCTACTTTTCTTACTAAGAAAAATAATTCTTGTTTGAAAAATATAGGTCGATATACAAACTTGAATCTTACAATCCGTGCACCAAAGAAGAAATAAATCTTTTTTAAGAATTTGTTACTTTGAATCTTTGTATAGACAACATGCCATATGAATTTATATAGTAACAAGTGTTCAAGATTCTTAATAACATTACTAGGTGCATTGTGTGGATTAAATAGATCTAACCTTGTTAATTTTTTAATATTTTCTATAATTGAAATTTCATGTCTTTCAACAATTTTTAATTTTGGAAAACCAAATGTTTCTTCCATAATATCGTAATTCAAATTATAAGGTTTTCCTTGCAATCGAAACCCAAAATTTATCCAACTTACCCGACTCATAGTATAAAGTGGTGATTCAAGAGTCAATTCTTCATACACAATATAATTAAAACATATAAATTTGTCCCATTGAATTATAGCACTCAAAGGCTCAAATTGTCCTTTCAAATTTATATTTTCTAAAATTAACATATCAAAATAATGAGGTGTAGTACTTATTTTAGAATAAATATTTTGGAATTTCTTACCTTCTTCTTGATAGAAGATTGTTTTTCCTTCACAACGAAACCTTCGCTTTTCCTTTGGAGTGTGAGCGTTTTGAAATTTATTTTATTCTTAGAGACATTATTGAGAGTAGAACCTAAAAAATAACTAAGAAACCACAAAAAACACAATAGAGAACCCTAAAATGTAGGAGAGAGAAAGTGTAGAAAAAATCTTGCAAAATCCACTAAAATGATGTGTTTTAGTGTGGGAATCATTAGATTTATATGGATATTAAACTAGAAGAAAGATGAAAGAAAAAAGTGAAATTCAAGTGAAATATAAGAGACATGTGAGAGAAAACAAGAAGCTATGGAGGTAGGATACTAGTTAAAAAGAGAAGATGAGATCTGGAATAAGTGAAACAAACAATATATAGGGTTAGGGTTTTGGGAAAAAGGGGACAAATAGGCTTACACAATCATGGTGTGGACTGCGCGATTATGCACTCCAAAATTGGCACATTTTGCCCCATTTTCCTCTTGCAGCCTCTAGAATTTATTCCCTAACCTATGACACCTTTCCAAATATTAGATTTATAAATCTAAATCACTCTAAAAATAAGATAATAACAAACTTACATGCAAGAATTTACAAAAAACTAACATAACATGTTAATTTATGGTCATTAGCTTGACCATGGCTTATTTGAATATGTTCAATGAAGTGAAAGGAAAGAAATTACTTCCCTTTCTTGGGAAAAGACTCCTCCGAGATGCAGTTTACATCTATGTACATTCACTTTAAGGTTTGCTTTTTATTCTTCTCTAACTCCAAAGCTCCATATTTGCATACGTGGGTTAATTTGAAAGGCCCATTCTATCGCGATTTGAGCTTTCATAGAAACAACTTTAATTGTGATTTAAATAATAACACCATATCCCCTACCTTAAAAATCCTTTTTATTGATATAAGATTCATTCCATTTCCTAAATTTTTTCTAACAGTAACTTGGCATTCTCATAAGCATTCAATTGAAGTTCATCTAGCTCGTTTAACTATAGAAGTCTCTTTTCCCAAACTTTCTTCAAATCAACATTCAAGACCTTTGTAGCTCTAAATCTATTAAACTCTTGATGAACTTTTACACCACCTTGCCATCATTAGTCGAAGTCACCATTGGTGCAACCTATTGTGATACATAATCCACTTCGACTAAAATATACTTGTTCCTTATAAAGGATGGGAATGATCCCATAAATTCTAGTCCCTACAGATTAAAAACCTCAACCTCTAAAATGATAGACAAAGGCATCTCATCTCTCTTGAAGATGTTTCCCATCCTTTGGCATCTTTCACATTGTGCTACAAATTCAGGAGCATCTTCAAAAAAGTTTAGCCAATAAAATACATATTCCAATACTCATACTGCCATCTTGTTCCCTCCATAATTCCTTTCATGCGTATAATTATGACAACGTGTTAGTATGTCTAACATCTCTTCCTACAGAACACATTTTCTAATCAAACCATCAGCATATGTTCTATAAAGGATTGGTTCATCCCATAAGTAATGGATGCATTCATACAAGTGTTAAGTCAAAATGACTTTACGATTAATATTTTTGATGAAAATCAAATAATAATAATATTAGAAAGTGATGAACCATTTTGGTAAGGCTGAAGGCAACTAAGACGGAAGCTGAGAAAACTAAGATGAAGCAGCGAAAGCCAAAGTGAGACAGAAGCAGAAGTCAAACTAAGACGAAGCGAAGCGAAGCGAAGAAGTAAGATGAAGCGAAGCGAAGAAATAAGACAAAGCGAAGCGGAACAAAATAAGACGCAAGAAGTAAGACGAAGCGAAGCGGAGCAAAATAAGACGCAAAGAAATAAGACGAAGCGGAGCAAAATGAGATGCAAAGAAATAAGACAAAACGGAGTGGAAACTAAGACTAATGAAAATGAGATGAAGTGGAAGAGAAAATGTGAAGGAAGAAAAACTAAGACGAAGAATCGATACTACGTCGGATAGGTAATCAGTTTGAGTTAGTTACAAAACTCAACTGAATAACTGTTTCTTTAAAGATCAGGAAACAAGAAGAAAGAAGCGGTTATCAAGAAGCTGTTGAAGATGAAGGCTACAAATACGAGTCGGAGTCGAAGATAGAAAAATTTAGTGATTTTAAAGTTAGAGATTTCAAAAAGCCAGTGACTTTGAGAAACATTATATTCATTGTACTAAACTTTAGAGCTATTATCTTCTGTAACAAAGTTCGCAACACATCTCTGTAAAAGAGAAGAAAATCTGAGAGCCTAAAGAGACTAAATGAGAAAAAGAATACTTGCTGTAAGAGACCTAAAGAGGCTTGGAGAAAAGAATACTTGTATTTTTGAGAAGTATAGTGAAATCTCATAAAGGATTATGAGGACTAGACGTAGCCCACGGTTTGGGGTGAACCAGGATAAAACTGTCGTGTCAACACTTACTCTCTAACTCTTTACTATTAATTTCTATTGTTCATACAAGTACCTAGAAGTTAACTGCAATACATTGTGATATTTTTACTTAATAGTTTTTGACTAAGCAAGTTTTTAAAGAATTTGAGAAGGGGATTGTTTTCAAGAAAAAGGATAACACAATTCAACCCCCTTCTTGTGCAATTTGTGTATTGAAAATTAAGGCTATACTAACGCGTGATTTACTTCAATTGGTATCAGAGCTCAGTGTCCAAGAACTACCGTCACAAAGTGTGGATAAAGATCCATGACAGAATCACATGTTTACATAGCTGAAGGCGCCTCTGTCACTAGACCACCTGCTTTCAATGGAGAAGACTACCATTATTGGAAAGACAAGATGTGGCTCTTCATTGAGTCTACTCATATTGATCTTTGGGAGATAATAGAGAATGGACCATATACACTGGTAGATGATGAAGTGAATGTCATTCCACATACAAGATGGTCAGGTCAAAAAGCAAGATTCCAACTAAACTCAGAAGCCAAGTTCTTCCTAAGTTGTTCCCTAAGTAGAAGTGAGTACGATAAAGTTCACGGATGCGATACTTCAAAGGAGATGTGGGATACTCTATCTATCACACACGAAGGAACCAGTAAAGTAAAGAAATCCAAGATAAGCATTCTTATACTCCAGTACGAGTTGTTCAAGATGAAAGAAGAGGAGTCCATTGATCAGATGTTTGGATGATTTCAAACTATCGTCAATGGACTTAAAGCTCTTGGGAGAGTCTATGATAATCAAGATCACGTTCAAAAGATTCTCAGAAGCTTACCGAAGAGATGGAGACCAAAAGTCACCGCTGTACAAGTAGCCAAGGACTTGAGCGTGTTAAATCTTGATGAATTGCTTGGATCCTTGAAGATACATGAAGTCAAAATCGATGCAGAAGATAAACCCAGACGGGATAAATCTATATCATTGAAGGCTAGAAAAAAGAACCACAAGATTCAGAGGAAGATAGGTTCATCATCAAAAGCGCTGAAAATCGAGGAAGTCAAGAATGACGATTCCAGTGAATCTGAATTGGATTCGAGCAAAGAAGATGATGAATTATTGTTTATCTCGAGGAAGATCAGACGTATGTGGAAAAAGAAAACAAAAGGAAACAAAGAGTTTTCTTTCAAGAAGAATGGAAAAGATGAAGGAAAGAACGAGAAGACATCAGTCATCTTGAATGCAATAAATCGGGACACTACAAGTCCGAATGTCCATTGTTGAAAAGAAAGCCAAAGAAAAACAGAGAAAATAAGAAGAGCATGATGGCAACCTGGGAAGATTTGGCTTCGTCCGAATCAGATACTGATTCAGAGGCATCAGTACAACCTAACATTTGCCTGGTAGCCAAAGGTGAAAGTGATGAGGAGGTAACCTCAAATTTTAGTGAATTACAAGATGCTTATGCAGAATTATTAGAAGATTCTCATGCAATTCTTAAGCAGTATAAGTTGTTAAAGAAAAAGTACGTAGAAAACTTGAAGAACACGCAAGTGTTGGAGAGTGAAAACGTCTGCCTGAAGAAACAAGTAGATGAGATGAAGAAAAAGGTAGTTGTAGATAGATCTGAGGAGACTAATCAGCTGAAACAAAGGATTAATAATCTTTCAGCTGATCTATCTACATTCACAGAGAGTACAAGAAAAATGAATGATATGCTAGGGAGATACAGATACCCTAATGATAAGACTGGATTAGGGTTTGCTAAAATCAATAATAGTCAGCATAAAAAGAATTTTGTTCCTCATAGGAAGAAATTTCATCAGCTTCATCATCATCATTCTATGAATTATGTTAAGACTAACGCCAAAGGACCCCAGAAAATTTGGGTACCTAAGAAATAGATAAAATCTCCTGCAGATCTCCTTCCTCGGAAGAAGCAGCCAGCACCAATGGTACTTGGACAGTGGATGCTCGCAACATATGAACGGAAGAAGGTCTATGTTCCTAGATCTTCAATATAAAAAGGGAGGATCGGTAACTTTTGGAGACAACCAGCAGGGCAAAATAACTGGAATCGGTAAAATTGGTAAAGATTCTTTTGCTACAATTGATAATGTTCTGCTAGTTGATGGTTTAAAGCACAATTGGATTAGTGTCAGTCAACTATGTGATTCTGGTTTTGAAGTGTCATTCAATCAAAATTCTTGTGTAGTCAAAAACAAGGATGGGTCCATATTCTTTTCTGCCAATAGACGAAACAATCTTTACAAAATCAATTTAGAAGATTTACGAAGTCAAAATATTTATTATTTTATATCAACTGATGAAGAAAAACTAATTTGGCATAAAAGCTAGGTCATGTTAGTTTTAAACATATTTCCAAGTTGATTAAACTTGACTTGGTAAGAGGTTTACCAAAAATAAGTTTTAACAAGGATTTCTTTTGTGAAAGTCGTCATAAAGGAAAACAAGTTAAATCAAATTTTTCTTCTAAAAATATTGTAACTTCATCTAGACCTCTCTAGTTGTTACATATAGATTTATTTGGTCCAACTAGGACATTGAGTCTTGGCGGAAAGAAGTATGGTCTTGTAGTTATTGATGATTTCACTAGATTTTGATGGATATTATTTCTATCACATAAGGACGAGTCTTTTAAGTGTTTTAAAGTGCGTTCCAAAAAGTTACAGAATGAAAAAGAAGTTTCTATTGCTAGTATAAGAAGTGATCATGGTGGTGAGTTTGAGAATGAGAAATTCAGGATATTTTGGGAGGAGAATGGAATTTTTCATAATTTCTCTGCTCTTAGAACTCCACAACAAAATGGAGTTGTTGAAAGGAATAACAGGACGATTCAGGAAATGGCAAGGACTATGCTATGTGAAATGAATCTTCCTAAGTATTTTTGGGCAGAAGCTGTGAATACAGCTTGTTATATTCAAAATAGAATACATATGCAACCATTGTTGAAGAAAACTCCATATGAGTTATGGGAAGGAAGGAAGCCTAACACATCTTACTTCCATCCATTTGGTTGCAAGTGTACTATGTTTAATACGAAGGAAATTCTGGATAAATTCGATTCTAAGACTTATTCTGGAATTTTTCTAGGATATTCATTGTCTTCGAAAGCTTATAAGGTTTACATTCATACTTCTAAGAGTGTTGAGGAGACTATTATGTCAAGTTTGATTATAGTTCTCAACCAAGTAAGAGAGATGATACTGATAATGAAACCCTATCAGTACCCTTGGTTGATAGTGAAGAAATATCACCATTAGATACCACTTTCGACAAAGTAGAAGAGATTCCTGAAACTCTTGATCTGAAAAGAGATTGGAAATACAAGAGTTCTCATCCAGAAGAGTTGATTATAGGAGAGACCTCAGAAGGTGTGAGAACTAGGTCCAAATTTAGAAGAGAAGCCAATGTTGCTTTTATCTCTAAAATAGAGCCTAAGAAAATTGATGAAGCTCTTCAAGATGAAGCTTGGATTTTAGCTATGCAAGAGGAGCTGAACCAGATTACTAGGAATAAAGTTTGGTCGTTACTTCCCAGACCATCTCAAAAGTCCATCATAGGAACTATATGGGTTTTCAAGAATAAACTAGACGAGTCAGGAAGAGTGAGTCGTAAAAAGCCGAGATTAGTAGCACAAGGCTATAATCAATAGGAAGGAATATGCTACAATGAGACTTATGCTCCTGTAGCAAGACTAGAAGCTATTAGGATCTTGCTTGCATATGTTGTATGTCATGATATAAAGCTATTTCAAATGGATGTGAAGAGTGCATTTCTGAATGGTTTTATAGATAAAGAAGTTTATGTGAAACAACCTCCTGGTTTCGAAGATGTTAAGAAACTAGACCATATCTATAGACTTCATAACCCCTTGTATGGATTGAAACAAGCTCCTCGAGTCTGGTATGATAAGAAGTTTTTTAGAAAATGCATTAAGAATGATTTCTTCATAGTTCAAATTTATGTTGATGATATTATCTTTGGTGCAACGTCTAAAAAGCTTTGAACTAGCATTGAAAATTTGATGAAGAATGAGTTTGAGATGAGCATGATGGGTGAATTGAAATTCTTTCTTGGGTTACAAGTTAAGCAAACCGAAGAAAAGATTTTCATTCATCAACAGAAATATATCAAGGAGCTGTTGAGTGAGTATGAGATGAAAAAAATAAAACCAATGTCAACTCCGATGCATCTTTTAAACCTTTTGTCTAAGGATGAATCTGGAAAGAAGGTTGACCAAACCCTTTATAGAGGGATTATTGGTTCTTTGCTTTACCTTACAGCAAGCATACCTGATATTTTGTTTAGTGTTTGTTTGTGTGCAAGATTTTAGGTAGATCCTAGAGAGTCACATTATATTGTTGTTAATAAAATTTTGAGATATCAATCAGGTTCTACTGATCTTTGCTTAATGTATGAGAAAGGTAAAGATTTCAGATTAATTGGATACTGTGATGTAGATTATGCTAGAGATAGGACTAATAGAAAGAGTACGAGTGGAGGATGTCACTTCCTTGGCCACAACCTCGTTTCCTGGTCGAGTAAGAGGCAAAACTGTTGGACCCCGTTTTCGAAATCCAACCTCTTGACAAAAATACCGTCATACTTGAGTGTGGTTCCTTGCTTAACACAATTTCTCATCAAGTTTTTTTTTCC
>JAOSBM010000205.1:23173433-23186328 GCA_027568955.1 Erythroxylum tenue
AACATGCATTGTAAATTAGTTTTGTAACGGGTGTAAATTGTGTATTGCATAAATTGTGTTGTGCAGGTTGAACATCTACATACAGGCGTATCCAGAAATTAGAAGCAACGACTATTCTGGAGCGTACTGTGAGTAGACCTAGATGATCTCATTTCATTGTTGCTTTATGTGAATTTTGTATACATTTATCTCTGTATGATGAATGTGTATATGAATGTGATTGATTATGTTTGGATTCCGGACAGGAGGTCCGATGACTGTGATATTTGATTGGAATATTGAAGTGTCATTAAATGAGAATTGGATTATGTGTATGATGTGATTATACGTGTGTATGTGGATACGAGTGAAATTGTGAAATGCTCCACTTCAATGTGGAATGCCGGGCTAAGGTCTGATGATATGAGAAAGTGATTGAATGGGAACTAATTGTGAGTGATGCATTCTATTGCATGAATGAATGAAATATAATGGCAGTTGTGACCAGAGTAGCCACCGATCAGAGCTTCAAGCTCAACGTATGAAAAAGAGCCTCGAGCTCAAAAGTGATTTAGAGCCTCAGGCTCAACGTTTAATGAGCCCTATATGGGACAGTTATCAATGAGCCCTATATGGGACAGTTATCAATGAGCCCGATATCTAATAGATACGGAACAATTTAGGCACTCGGTCACAACAAAAATAACAAATGGAAAGAAAGTCTTATATGCACTGCATATTTATGATATGAATGATCTCTAAATGCAAAATGTGTTGAATGTAATATGTGAAATGACCGATTAAGTGTATGTGATTCATTATGATTGTTAATGAATTGATGGGAATTATGTGAATATGATTGATGTGTTATGTGATGAGTGAGCCATCGATGATGGTCACTCACTGAGTTCGTAAAACTCACCCAAAATTTGCAAATATTTTTCAGGACTCAGAAGAATACCCTGTTAAGCAAACGGGAGTATACCTACAGCATTCAAGTGAAGGATATAGGTCGGGATTAGTTCGCGTCTGCATTGCATGTCTTTAATTTTGTACTGTAATTGTGAAAGGGCCCAATTGGCCATACAGAAATTTTGTAAATTTCATTGTATGATTGAAAAGGGCTTATGCCCTATTTGATGATGGAATTTTGCATAATGTGTGTTTGTGTTTCAAAAAAAAAAAACAGTACCGATTTTGATTGACTAAGTGTTTTAGCACGCCATCCTCGCGGGACACGGACTCGAATATCACCGTCGATGTCGGGTTCGGGTCTTACTGGAGTGGGGTGTTACATTGAATGTATTAAGTACTAGCATAGTTTGTGCTTAGGCATATTATTATTTTTATTTAATCAATATATTCTCATTTAAAAGTGTATATCTTCCTTTTTTGTAATAAATGATGGTTTTTTTATATACAGGTGTGGTATTAGAAAATATAGTAGTCCTATAATTTTATTGATGTACGACATTGTTTGTACTTAAATATGGTATTTTCATTTTTCATTGAAGCTATTACTTATTTTAAACACATCATGGTAGGTTTTCTTTATATTTATGGCATTGAATGTACTGAGTTTTGGTATAATTTATATTATGACATGGCATTCTTTACACTTAGTCATTTTATTACCATGATAAAGTGTAGTTCTTACTTCATCATTATCATCGTCATCATCACACCCAGTCCGAAATCCTGCAATAAAGTAAGATCTGGAGAGGTTTGATAGTATGCAGCCTTACCTCTGCATAATAGAGAGGTTATTTTTCGGTAGACCCACATGCAGATGTGATAATAAAAGAGTGATGTAGATATTTTTTAAAAAAAATGTGATATGAAGATATTTTTAAAATATATATAGAAAATAAATAATATGAAAAATAAATAAAATTTAAAATTTAAAATTTAAAAAACAACTTTAAAAAAGTTACATATCTTTATTAGGAGATGCAAGTCTAGAAAACAAAGTTTTAAGAAATTTATAGAACAAATATACTTGATATATTGCAAAGTACTACTAATACCTGATATGGTGCAAAGTTTTGCTCACCATTTATCAAATTGTATGTGTGATCCTTGCGCAGGGCCAACGTTAGACTCGAAAATTTAGATAGCTGGCGGTTGAGGTGGTGGCGGAAACAGAAAAAGGGTGGGAGAATCCAAAAGGTAAAAGTAGAAGAACATAAGATTTGAGAAGAGAGCAGAGATTTGAAAAAAGAGACCATCTCCGTCCTTATTGACGTTTCAAATCCCTAATTAAATAAACAAGCTGAAGCAACTCCACATTCACATAGCTGCAAAAGTTAACTAACTACACCTTACCCTTTGTTTTCTGCACTCCTCCAATCTAGTTCGTTGATAATGAGGGAGTTGTCTAATCATAAAATCTTCCATTACCCTCACCTACATCCCCCTCAGGTACCTCCAAGCTCTGTATGGAAAGCACAACCTTTCAAGTTGGGGATCCACAATCTTACCACCGATGGCGAGGGTTCTGATGGAGAACCCAACTCTATTTCTACCCCTTCTCCTTCTACCTTACGGCTGACATTCCAAAAACCCAAAAGCTCTAATTATCTTAACCCCATACATAACTCACTACTTCTACTGAGCCTGCATCTACCACTTAAACTTCATAACAACAAGAGGAACGACAAGTCTTTGATCTATTGATAAAGGACATAAATTGGACGATGAAAAACACAATACTAAAGAACAAAAGAAACCGCATTCACGTGGATCACAAACTTAAAAAGAAGATCGAAACGGAAAAAAATAGTAGCCAACACAAAATTAAGAAAAGAAAAATTGAGCAACAGCATTTCAACTTAAGGTTCATCAACTTTTTCTTTCATCAACTTGAGATAAATGGTTCTTACTTATCTGTAATAAATGATGGTACTTTTTACAAAGAAATGGTATTGAAGAAATATAATACGAGTATAGTTTATATTGAGATAAGGTATAATTTATACTTAGAGATGGTATTTGTATTTTCACTGAAGTTACTATTGATATAATGTCTTAGTAATTTTTGTTACAGGAGGAGAGGTAGGATGAGTTAAGACATATCTAAAGCATACGACCGCATTGAATGATTGTTTCTCCATCAGGTGACAACGGAAGCTTTGGTTCCATCATAGATTAATACTCCCTCCGATTCATAATAAGTGTCGTTTTAGGGGAATGCACACTTATTAAGAAAGTTAATAAAATATCTAATACACCCTTATTAATTACATGTTAAAGTGCATTGAAAATATAATCTGTGTAATCTGTGTAATTAAGATGTGATAAATTAAAGGGTAATTTTGGAAGTCAAATCATAAATATGCATAAAAAGTCACAAACGACACTTATTTTGAATAATTAAAATCTCTCTAAAACAACACTTATTATGAATCAGAGGGAGTATAACTTGTGTTAAAATGCGTCGCTTTGGTAAAACCCTTCATTGTCTTTGATATTCGAAGGTGGGCTCCATTTAACCTTCAAGACGTTTAAACCAAGGGTATCCTCAATACCGTTACCTCTTTATGATTTATATGGAAGCTCTATTTCTTGTCATATTGCTTTAGCCAAACTAAATAAGAGATCCCATTTTTACCGTTTGAATCTTAATTATTTATTTATGCGAGATTCATATAAATAGATATGGGATTTATATAAATAGATGGTTGAGATTCAATAGATAAAATAGGACAGAATAATATTAAACAGAAGATCCTAACTGCAATAAATGACATGTGGAATGAAGTTCAAAATCTTGGGGCTGAGAAAAAGTAGTAACATTTATGTGTAATAAATATTTCTTTTCTAAAGAAAAACCTCAAGTCGAGGGTAGCTCAAAATGAGCTACGATTCTCTATTCAATATTACTTTGTTCTATCATGTTTATTGAATCTCAATCATCTATTTATGTGGACTTCGTATT
This sequence comes from Erythroxylum tenue, assembly GCA_027568955.1. Taxonomy (NCBI): domain Eukaryota; kingdom Viridiplantae; phylum Streptophyta; class Magnoliopsida; order Malpighiales; family Erythroxylaceae; genus Erythroxylum; species Erythroxylum tenue. Next base: position 23,177,350 of record JAOSBM010000205.1, read on the forward strand.
TATTTATGTGAATCCCGCATAAATGAATAGTTAAAATTCAAATTAACAAAATAAGACAATGTAATACCAGATAGATGATTCAAACTCTATTTATTGGCATATCAAAAGTAGACTGTTTTTAGTGTTATCAAGGATGGAGTAAATCAGAGGATCAATGGCAGAGAATAAATGATCAAATTTGTTGGTCAAGCTATAACCACCTATTTTATGTCAGTTTCGAGATCCCTCAGAAGTGGTGCAAAGAATTATGTACCTTATTTTCTATTTTTTGGGTCAACATGGAAAAACGAGGAAAACTAGAAACAGCCATGTGAAAATAAACCAGGGAGTTGAGATCTTTTAAAATCGAATAGTATGTTTAGCAAAACTATGTCAGTCTCCGAATGGTCTCGGAGGTTTATGATCTGGGTTGCTCTATCTTTCAGGCTAAAACAAAAAAGAATTCTGCCATTATTTTCGTCTTAGGTGGCGGCAAATAGCACCACCTCTACCTTTGCTAGAGAGTTATCTGATGTTTGGAGTCAAGATCTATACGGATGGTCATAAGATAATGTCTTCCGAAGCTATCCCTCTCCGATTTCTTCATTCAGCTACAATGGTGGAGTCCTTGGCGCTAAAGGAAAGGGATCTTGGCTGGTAGAAGACTAAATTTTTTGAGGATGTAGGTTTCCTGTTATACCAAACCAGTTATCTGTTCTGCAAAATTCGGAGCTGTTATTCTTGTTGCGCATACTTTTGTTTGCAGTAGTTGTTATAAATTGATTTTTCGATAGGTTTGACCAAAGAGAATAAGAGACAGGGGGGGTTAACATCCCGAGGAAATTAAGGGAACGAGGCCGTAGAATTGAATGCTGTACAAAACTATATAGCCCTCACGTGCAATTCTCTTTGACTATTCAGTCTTTGCCTAGATTCCCGTGCCAACGATTTCTCCTCGTTTTGATTAATCGCCGACTCGTCTCCAACCAACCAGCATCGAACACCAACCCTTTCCCAACCCAATCTCATCTTTCCGATTCCTTTTTCTTTTTCACTACTTCTTTTCCCCCTTTCTATTTCTTTTTTAAAACCAACAATAGGTTAGAGATACTGTTTATTCACATATGATACGAATCTTTCTAAAAGCAACTGATTTATGTGGCTGCTTTTTCCATATAGCGCCATCTTATCTGATTACTCCAACGATTTTTCGGTGATAATATTTTCACCACACAACTTCTACTATTCTCAGCAATTATTATATCATGTTCTTTTACTTATTACTCCTGATTTATGCTCTACGCATTTTTATCTTATTACATATGACTAATTTTAGAATATACTTAATTAAATGACTATTGTAACTAGACACATATTTTGGTCGTATCTCTTTTTTTTTTTAAGGATTAGTTCGAGGACTAATCCCTCTGCGACGGGAACATCTCAAGTCAAGGAAAGCTACCGCTGACCCAGGAGTTTGTTACATTTCCAAGAGTCAAACCCTCGACCTCTTAGTTAAGCGACGAAGGTATGTGCCACTTACGCCAACCCCTCAGATTATTTTGGTCGTATCTTTAACACTAGCGTAAATATGCTTATCATCCTCATTACTCATAAAAGTTTCACTGACCATGGAACAGTAGTCATATACACCTTTTTCGCATAAAATTTGGGTAATGATGCAAATACAGGATCAACTTCTTAATTCCTGTTTTCCTCGTTTTTATAAAACATACACAAACTCTTAATTTCTTCTACCTTTTATACTGTCAACCCAAACTCCCTGTAGTCAAATTTTTTGTGGATCTCACCTTCTTTTCCCCCTTCTCCGCCGGACCTTTCAGCGGTTACCTTTTGTTTATTAGTCTAAACCTTCTACTACTATTAACCCTTACGTGTTCATTTCGGTACGTGTATGTTCCCTTTTTTGGCACAACCCTTTTACCGGATGTACTGGTAAATGATATTATGCCCATTTGTGGATTATTTTTCTGAATATAATAACAGAAAAGGTAAGATCCACCCAGAGTTTCTTCAGATTGATTTAGCGATTGGGATTAGACCCAATAATGACACAAAACCTAATCATACGAAGATATTGATCATCCACCATCCATCAATCAATGACAAATTACTAATCTTCTTCTTTCTCACTCACGAATACCCGATTAATAAATTAAAAATCCATTACTCCTTTTGTTATATATTAGTCCCCTCTGTCCTCCCATGAATCAAACCAAACCCTCTTCTCAGCGTGTCTGTTTCTCTATCATTGCCAACCATCTCAATCTCTCTCCGCATAAGTGTGAGTAAATGCAAAACGGTGTAGGTGACGGCAAAATCTGACAAAAACTAAAGACTTTTTCTGAATCGTCTGTCTCTATACTGCGACACTGCAAGAGTCGAGTCGTACTTAGGTTGTTAATTGATTCTATTGTTAATAGTCAACCAAGCCGTTTAGCGATACACAATCTGATCTACAAAAAACAAGTGAGATACACAAGCCAAAGAGCATAAAAAAGTAGCAGTACAAACTGCAGTGAAAAAAGAAATGCTTGAAACTGTCAAGTACCTAATCGGCTCAGCCGGTCCCAGTGGCTACAGCTCTAAGTCCACCGCCGACCAAGTCACGGAAAGTTGTGATCTGAGTAACATGACCGCCATCATCACGGGTGAGTTGGGTTTCCTAGAAGCCTGAACTCGTCAGCTTTTCGTTAATGTTGATCTCTTGATCTATTGTACGATCCTTGATGGGGTGTGCGTGGTTTTGTAGGTGCTACGTCGGGTATAGGATCGGAGACAGCGAGAGTGTTGGCTAAGAGAGGAGCAAAGCTGGTGCTTCCTGCTCGGAGCCTGAAAACGGCTGAAGACGCCAAGGCTCGTATCTTACTGGAGTGTCCCGAGTCTGAGATCAAAATCATGGCTCTTGATCTCAGCTCTCTAGAATCTGTTCGTAGCTTTGTTTCAGAGTTTGAGTCTCTCAAATTGCCTCTGAATCTCCTCATGTATGTTTCGAATATCCTTATATTTTGTTTGGTTATTATATATGGGATTTAAAAAGGTACTGAAAATTATAATCTTTGGCAGAAATAATGCTGGAAAGTTTACCCATGAGCATGCAATCTCCGAAGATGGAGTGGAGATGACGTTTGCGACTAATTATCTTGGTATGTCGAAAGTATTTCTTCATGTTTAGAGAAGGAATAAGTGCTCTTTAATCTTATAGGGATTTTATTCAGGTCATTTCTTGTTGACTAAATTGTTACTGAAGAAGATGATAGAAACTGCAAAAGCAGCAGGCACACAAGGACGAATTGTGAATGTTTCATCTGGGATTCACAGTTGGTTTTCCGGCGATATCATCAGATATCTGGGTGAAATATCCGGAAGTAAATGGTGGGTGGTCGATTCCAGTTTATATATAAGTTATTAACAAAAAGACACCACCTTTATTTTGCAAATGGTACCAATATATATAATAGCACTTACAAAATTTGTATTGACATTGAACTATTTTGGACGCTTCAGTAACTACGATGCGACACGTGCGTACTCTCTCTCAAAGCTCGCTAACGTTTTGTATACCAAGGAACTTGCTAAGAGACTAAAGGTGCGTGGCATTTATTTTGTTCTGATATGTAGCATTTAATCTCCAAATCTGAGAGATGAGGAAAAAGCGAAATTTGTTGTTATCGTTTTGGTTTTACCTGAATGACGTTTTGTAACTAACTCTGTATCACTGATTAACAATGCAGCATATGGAGGCCAACGTGACGGTGAATTGTGTTCATCCAGGTATTGTAAGGACCAGACTCACCAGGGAACGAGAAGGCCTTGTCACAGGTTCAAACTTTAAATTAATACAAACTTTCTTTTAATTCTCAAACAAATACCTCACCTCAACATCGTTATTTTATAATGGCTCACAGATACTGTATTTTTCTTGGCTTCCAAGCTCTTAAAGACGATTCCGCAGGTAAATTATAACTTGTCTTTTATTCATGAAGCTGTACATTGGGTATACAGATATATATATGAATTTAGTTTAGTTCAGACATATATTTATATGTATATAGGCGGCCGCTACCACATGCTACGTTGCAACACACCCTCGACTTAGGGATGTGTCCGGAAAGTACTTTGCAGATTGCAATGAAACGTCGACGTCGAAAATGGGATCCAGCTCGACAGAAGCAGCTCGGTTATGGGCTGCCTCAGAAATCATGGTTTCTGGAGACTCAAAAGCAGTTTTTGACCCACTCAATGCCATGGACCATGATTAAATCCTAAAAGTAAAGAGATTTATAAGAATGTAATAAAGAACTAGGAAAGGAAAAGAAAGAAGGAAAGTTAATCAAGTCGATATTTCAGCAAGTAAAGCTAGAGAATGAAATTATTAGTATACGATGCATAAACCTTAAATTATTGTAGTACATATACTGATTAATTATATGGCACTTGTATATTCTTCTGGTATCCTTAATTTATACTTCTTTTTATTTGATAACTTAAGGGAGTAGGATATATATATAGCGTTTGTTACTTATAATTACACAATGATTCATGTGGAAGTACAGCTTATGTTGATTAGTAGTGATTGGCAAGGAAAAACGTTTATTTCGTTCTCATGTCTTTGTTGAGATAAACAAATAATGTCGAAGGACTTGTACATTCTGCTTATTGTAAAGGTAGATAAGCTTTGATTAACAATTTTCAAGAAGTGCTCATATATATATATATATATATATGGGGAGTACCTTTTGTACGTCAATTTGGGTGCTCAATAATTTTTTTTATAAAAAAAACACATCAACACAAACAAAGAGATTCATATGTACACGATCGCTAAAGCCAAACATTTTGAGATTATGATTTACTTTGTAATAGTCCTACTAGATATTAAAAGGTAGCAGTGAGTACATAACAAAAAAAAATAGGGGAGAAATAGAATAAGAGGGTAACATGAACGTCAGGGTGGGTGGGTTTTGGAACGTGGTGGGTGATATTTTTATTTTAGTGAAGGAGTATCTTTAGGTTATGTTGGTGGTGGGACCCTAACTACACCATGCGCCAGGGGATTAGGGATTAAGGATTGGAGGGAAGTATGGTTTCAAGAAGTTTAACTTAAGAGAGCGTGTTTGTACTAGAAATAGAAATCTTTCACTGCCGTTGGTGGCATTAGCCTGATTACCGTTTTTTTTTTTTTGGTGGCCGCTCAAATTTATTCAAACATATCACTTGATGCCTCTAACTTAAAAATTAAAAGTTCATGCCAAATTTTATCGCAGTGATTAAACATGTTTTCTTAATTCAAATATCACTGCAGCAATATTTGATAAATTTGATGCCCCATCTATTGATAAAGCTAAATAGTTATCACGCATTTGGTCAGTCATACTATCAAAATTCACAACATTCGCAATAGATCTCTAGATAAATTATATGACACCATCAGTAAATCATTTATCGGATCGAATGATTTTGCATACATGTATTCATGTTTGTTGTTTCGTTAAAGGTTGATTGCTTTGAAAGAGTTTATTTTCTCTCGTCTTCTTCCTTTACGGCCTGTTTGGTACGAAGGAATAGTTATTCTATTCCTAAGATATTCCCACCTATTTATTAAACCTGCGTTTGGTTAACATCAAATATAGAATAGGTATTCTTCAAAAATAGCTATTCCGTAATTTCAAGGAATAGGTAAAACGGACCGCTACCTATCTTTACGTATTCCATGAATAACCATTCTTGTCGGGGACAACTTTCCTTCTCACGTTTAAACCTCTATCAAGCCCTCTCTCTCTCTCTCGCTCATCCTCCTCTATGGCCACCGCACTCTCTCATCTATCTTCATCCCTCACTAAACCCGACCATGAGCTCATTCTGTCCAGTTATTCGGTTTGTTTCTGCACATTAGACTGTAATCAGTAGTGTCATGTTATCTGAGATTTACCAATTCTGGTGCTCTTCGCAAACTTTTTAGCTTTAATATTTGTGCTTTTGAGTTTCAGCTTCTGCTACATTTTAAGAAAAATTAGAATTTATTGTGATGAAGTTAACAATAATAAAAAGTAAAAAAATTTTAAAGAAGAAAAAATTTAATAATAACAAGAAATTTAATAACAAAAATCAAATTAAAAATAATTGATAAAATAAAAATAATAAGAATAATAATAAGCAAAAAATTTATAATAATAATAAGAATAATAAAGTTAATAATAAATAATAATAATATAAATAAATAAATAACAATAATTAATAAGAATAAGAATGAGAATAATAAAGTTAATAATAATAATAATAATAATAATAACATAATTAATTTTGTATAATAAAAAATAAAGTTAATAATAATAAGAATAAGAATAGTAATAATAATAATAATAATAAGTAGAAAATTTATAATAATAATACGAATAATAAAGTTAATAATAATAATAATAATAATAAATAGAAGTAGAAGAAAATTATTCATAATAAGAATTTTAATAATAAAAATAAGAATAAAATTAATTGATAAAATTAATAATAAAAAGAATAATAATAAGTAGAAAATTTATAATAATAATTAATAAGTAATAAGAATAAGAATAATAAAGTTATAATAATAATAATAATAATAATAATAATAATAATAATAATAATAATATATTTTAGTAGTTTTGTTAGTTATTCCATTCCTTGAACCAAATAAGGTAATGCCCATTCTATTCTATTCCCCATCTCTTCTATTCCAAAGAATAACTATTCTATTTTTTACCTATTTCATTCCGCAAACCAAACTGGCCGTAAGCCTTTCTGAAAAGCGTTGAGAGGATTGTAAAGCAGAAAAAGCTAAAGGTAAAAACCTTATGGTATGAATTTCATAACTAAAGAAAGAATTCAACTCCTTAGAGGATCATGATGTTGAACATGAAAGATCCTTTAGGCTGCTTAGGTAGAAACAAGAAACCCGACAAACAACTTTGGTTCAGCCTGATTCTGTTGAGGTTGGATGTTGATGTTCGAATCCATTGTCTCAGTAGGCTTGATGTGAAGAATACCTGCAAAACAATAAAGACACTCCAGAGGTTGGTTCCCGGAAGGCCCCTCCGACGCTCAAGTTAGTTTCTTTGTGAAGGTTTGAGGCAGCTGAGAGCAGAGAAAAATAGGGTATGAGTCTCGTACCTCCCTCGTGGCAGAATAGTACCTTATATATGAAGCAATTGCTAGGTTTTGATCTTTACGTACGTCTTAGTGTTTGCATGGGAGATTGTCACCTATGACTGGGCCGATGGGGATTGGATCAGGGCCTAGGCCTGGCAATGCCGACCTAACCATAAGCCCCCTACTCCTCAATTCTGATCGTAGTGAAGAGTCGGAGGAGTAGAAGATTGAGTTGCCAGCCCAGGATTGGCCCGTTCAATCGATCGTAGTGATTGAGCCTCTAGATCGGTTATGGTGAAAAGGCCAATCGATCGATCGTAAAGATATGGAAGACCGAACGGTTGTAGTAAGAGAGCCGACCGATTAGTTATGTACACTTTAGTCAGAGCCTCTATTGAGAATTTGTTTGAAACAAAGCGTCTTTTTAGCCAGCTGTCATTAACCGTTGTGCAGTTGTCAGGCACGCTTTTTCAACTGTCGCAGCCCTTTGGATTTCTGACAGCTCTAACGTTCATATCCTTTCGACTGCCACGCCGCCTTTGGGTTTCTGGTAACCCTAACGGTCCCCACAGTTCAGATTGTACCACGCGTCCTCCTTCGGCCGGGATTTACTCACGTGCCCAACATTGATTGGTACGCTTGTCTGGCTTTTTGTTATAAATGCCCAGAATCAGCACCTGCTTCCTGCACATTCTATTCTCCAATCTCTACTTTCTCTTCTTCGTCTGTTTGTTTGCTTTCCAATAACTATGCCGTTGATCAGCCCTAGAGATGGGCTTAGACTTAGGGATGTCCTTTCATCACCCCGTCATTCGCCTCCATCGTCGGTAGCCAGAGGTCTTAGCGAAATGGTAAAGGAGATAGCGGAGAAGGAGCAAGAATCATTGCCAGATGAGCTGCTAGATGGAGAAGCTTATTGATGATACTTGTTGTAAACTGGGTAGGACAAGCTCATCTGGTCGGGCTTGTGACCAGAACAAACGTATGGGGAAATAAAGCTCATCTGGTCGGGCTTGTTCCCGCCTTCTTTGCTCTGAAAATTAAGATTAGCAATGTGTCAAATAACGGTCGGGTCTTGGCATCCTGGCTGAGCTATGTCGAGGTCGAGCGATCTCAGATTTTAGGACTTGGGATCGCCTGGTTGAGCGTTGTCGAGGCCGAGCGGTCCAAGATTTTGGGTCTTGGCGGTCAAGCGATGTCGTTGTCGAGGCCTTGAGCGATCTAAGATTTTGGGTCTTGGCATCGCCTGGTTCCAAGATTTTGTGACTTGGGAACCTGGCCGATCGTTGTCGAGGCCTGGCGGCCGAGCGATGTCATTGTCGAGGCCTTGAGTGATCCAAGATTTTGGGTCTTGGCATCGCCTGGTTCCAAGATTTTGTGACTTGGGAACCTGGCCGATTGTTGTCGAGGCCGAGTTGTCCAAGATTTTGGGTCTTGGCAGTTGAGCGATGCCGTTGTAGAGACCTTGAGCGATCCAAGATTTTGGGTTTTGGCGGCCGAGCGATGTCATTGTCGAGGCCTTGAGCGATCCAAGATTTTGGGTCTTGGCATCGCTTGGTTCCAAGATTTTGTGACTTGGGAACCTGACTGATCGTTGTCGAGGCCGATCGGTCCAAGATTTTGGGTCTTGGTGGCCGAGCGATGTCGATGTCGAGGCCTTGAGCGATCCAGGATCTTGCCTTGGTATCGTCTGGTTCCAAGATTTTGTGACTTGAAAACCTGGCCGAACGTTGTCGAGGCCGATCGGTCCAAGATTTTGGGTCTTGGCGACCGAGCGATGTCGATGTCGAGGCCTTGAGCGATCCAGGATCTTGCCTTGGTATCGCCTGGTTCCAAGATTTTGTGACTTGGGAA
>JAOSBM010000205.1:23230973-23245185 GCA_027568955.1 Erythroxylum tenue
GATACCGTTAGAGACGATCTACGTTGGTCGTTATGGTTTGATCTTTATATAGACACATGGATCCTGGCTTTCGGGAAGGTCCCGGAACAAAAATTTTGTTTTTCCGCACCGCGTGTAAGTGTTACACGCACCGGGATTTTCCTACAGGTCATTATTCGAGTTAATTTAGAACCCAAATGTTAATTTTAGAATGACAACTATCCAATCATTTCCTTTAATCATGCATAGGAGATTAAATTAGTGAAATTAATTCTCAAGAGTTTTCCACTTCGATTAATATGTTCATTTTTGCTCCCAATTAATTATGCTTACTTTTTAGTTTAATTTTGTGATTTTCTTTAAAGCCTTTACTTAATAATCGGGATAGGGTGTTCAGGATTGCATCTATTTTTATTTTTTTCAAAACTAATTTGAGTGGACCAATTTCACCTCCGTGGGAGACGGTCTTGGGTAATCACTACAACTACCTTGCATACTTGCAAGTAAGATAGCCTAGGTATTTTTAGAACTTGTTTGGGCACAATAAGTTTTGGGCGACTTTGTTGGGGAGGTGTTTAGCGTTTAGACTTAAATTAATTTTGATTGTTTTTGTTTGCTAAGTGATTTTCCTTGTTTGCATTTATTCCTGCGTACATTTTTTTAGTTAATTTGTTAACGTGTTTTGTTAATTTTCATTATTAATTTAGTATTATCTTATTTTATTAACATGTTTATTGAGTATTTTGTTATTAATTTAGCATTGCCTTTAGTTAGTTTAAGCATGGTAGGAGGATTTTAGGTAGTGCACTCAATTAGTTTATGCTAGGAAGGAGATCTCCAAATAGTGAACCCATCCCTTTCATTGATAACATACATCAAATACGAAGACCTCAAGGGGACTCTAAAGACCATCACGAGGAACCCAAGCATAAAGATCAATTTAATAACTAAAAGATGGGTGAAAGGCAGTTAGTGATGAAGGACTATGCAAAACCTATGATCGGTACTGCAACTTCTTGCATCTGTTTGGGACAGGCAGCTAGAAACTATAAACTAAACGATATCCACTACAACGTACTACCATCTTTCTATGGGGTTCCTAATGAAGACCCTTTGAACTTCATTCGGAAATTCTATACCACCCTCCAAACCTTCTCTTTGGATGTTTTAGATGAAGATTAACTTAGAATGAGATGTTTCCTATACACATTAAAAGATTAGGCCAAGTCGTGGTTGATGACTATTCCACCTAGCTCATTGACTACAAAGGAGGAGTTGCACAACAAATTTATAGGAAAATTTTATTCCCATCAAAAGACCACTGAGTTGTGTAGCAAGATAACTACCTTCACTTAGATGAAGAGAGAGCCATTCCACGAGACGTGGGAACGCTTTAAGTTCTTGCTGATACATTGTCCACGCCATCATTTCCCGCTTCGTATGCTAAACCAATTCTTTTATGATGGATTAAAGTAACAGTGCCAATAGACGGTAGACATTGTAGTAAGAGGACTGTATGAGAGAGGATGGCCGAAGAAACATATGTAATCTTCAAAATATTGGGGCCATTCTAAATAAAAGACAGTTAGGGGAAGACGAGCTGGAGTTCATGAAGTGAGCTTGAATCAAGAATTGGTATTGTAATTAGTTGAGTTGACGAGGCATATGAAGATGCTAACTATAAGGCTACCCCAAAACATTCTAAATTAAGAGGTGTGTGGTATCTGTGGGATCTTTTGGTCATGGAACTAATTTTGGTTGTATTCTTAAGAACCTTTGGCAAATAGGGAAGAACAAGTTAACTTACTTAACAGTTTTAAACCAAGGGAGCAAAATGATCTATACTCGAATACCTACAACCCTGGTTAGAGAAACCACCACAATTTCTCTTGGAAGATCAACAATCTACCGATGTAATCCCAACCACAATATCAGCATTTTTAAAGGCCAAATTTTTTCCAAGGGCGATCCTCAAATGACAACCTACCGAGAAAGCCTTCTCTGGAGGAAAGCCTGAATGCATTCTTTCAGGTCATAACCCATAATCAAGAAATGAACAACAAGAGATTTTACCCTTACAAGCATCTACCAAGAGGATTGAGATTCAAAAAGGGCAACTTGCAACTCAAATGCATAATAATCAAAGGAAGGTTGCCTAGTCAAGTTGAGCAAAACCAAGCAATTACTGTTTTGAGAAGTGGTAAAGTGATTGACAATCATATTAAGTTTCCTTCTGAGCTGTCTAATAATTAAGAGCATAAAATCCTCACTAAAGAAGAAGATAAGCAGAATGAGAAAAGGAATGGGATAAAGTCTTTAAGTCACATTTAAAAGGGTAAACAACTTAAACATGACACCAAGGACAATGAAGGACAAAAGTCGCACAAGGTGACAGATACTTATCGACCACCAATTCCATATCTAAGCTACCTTAAGGAATCAAAATAAGATGAGCAGTTTTCCTATCTATATAGCATGCTTTCTAAGGTCAATGTTAATCTGCCCTTGTTACATGTGATTAGGAACATTCTAGCTTATTTCAAGTTCTTCAAGGAACTAAGCACCAAGAAACGAAAGTTTGAACCTAACAAAAAGGTGATGGTTTTGAAAATAACAAATGCAATTCTACAACAACATTTACCCCTAAACTAAAAGACCCTTGATGTTTTATCGTGAAAGTATCAATGGGTATGGTGATGAGGTTAAGGGTATGCTTGATCTTAGACCAAGCATAAACCTTATGCCTCACTCGACTTACGAAAAATTGGATCTAGGTTAGTTAAGACCTACAAATATGTGTTTACAATTAGTTGATAGGTCAATTCATTGTTCCCGTAGACCTTGTTGTCCTAAACATGGGGTAAGTGAAGGAGAAAGAAAAGGAGCGCTCCATACTCCTAGGGAGGCCTTTTATGGCCACCATTAACACTTTGATTGATGTGAAGAATGGGAAATTGACCTTGACCATCTTGAGAGAAATAGTAGAATTTTCAATCTTTAATATTGAACATATTCCTACTTCTACTGTTTCGCAGGAAAAAGAAGAAAAGAAGCTGGACTTAGTTAAAGAGAGTAATGAATGCTGCCAATTGCTAGTGGATGCAACTGAGGAAGTGTTTAGAAAATTTTTAGAGATAGATTTGAATGTAAAGGAGAAAACGGTGGAATCAATCACTCTTTGAGCAATCCACCTTGACCATAACAGTTGAGGTGTCTAGCTAAAAGACATTAATGAAGCGCTAAATAGGAGGCAACCCATATAATTTCTGTTTTATTTTTCAATTAGTTGTTTGTTATTTCTTTTTAGTGAAACTTGACCTAATCTGTTTGCTTTGTATGCCCAGGCCTACTTTTCTGTCTTTTCTATTTATCTTCCTCGTAGATGTTCACCGCTCCTCAATGTAGTCCGCCATGCTTATTTTCATGCTTCACACCATATCGACACAACCACTTCCCATACTTTCGTATCGTATTTCTATCCTTTTTCTTATTAGTTTAATGTCTTTTAGTTTTAATGTTTGTCCTTGTTCATATTATTTTGTGTTTTAAATCCCTCTTTTACTTTTTTGTATCACATTAGGAACAATGTGATGTTTAAGTGTGGGGGGAGTATTAGTTATAAAAAAAATTATTATTGTGTGTTGTGTGTTTGTTTTCCCATTTAGTAGTTAGAGATGCATGGTCATGAAATAAACTTGATTAGGATTATAAATGCATAGTTTGAGTGAATGAGTATGCTTGCATTCTTAGAATAATTGACTTGGATTTCGTTTAAAAGGGCATTAGCTTGTTGTGATAAATGAATGACACTTTTCATTTGGTAAGAATGTGAGCCTTTTTAAATTATTAACCACCAAATTCAAGTAATCTACGTTGAGAGTGTTCTTTTATGATTGAGAAACTCTAAAACTTGCTTACAAATACTATCTGACATCACATAATCTTATGCAAACATTGCAATGGTGAAGGCAATTAGGATTTATCCCTTTTTCTTAAAAATCTACCATGATGTTACCTTTAGTGAACTCCTCTTTTGAGCTTAACATGAAACATTTTCTTTCTTTAAACCCAAATTATGAGCCTTGACCTTAATTATTTATCCTCTTCGTTGTACCTACTATAAGGCAAGTTGAGCATTTGAATGTGTATGATTGGTTTTAGGGAATAAATGATTGAATAAGTGGGGGGAATCATAGGATATAGTTGGCTATTGTATTAGGAATGAGTATGGTTACAGTAATTATCTCTCGTCCATATGTTTCTTCTTTTGATTTCCTTGTTTTAAACAAATAAAAAAATGAGAAAAGAGAAAAGAGAAAAGAGAAAAAGAAAAGAAACAAAAAAGAAAAGGGAGGAAGAGAAGATAAAAAATGAAAGGAAAGAGGCGAGACATAAAAAGGAGAGTCCTAATCTTGTTAACTTGAAAGGAAAGAATTGAGTGTTTTATGCTTCATTATTTATATTACTTTAAATGTTCAATTTGTTTTGTGGTTTTAATTGCAATATTCCTTTTTCCTACTTTTGGCCTAACCCCATTACAACCAAAATAAAGACTTTGGATTGATGATTGAATTGATGATTGTGTTTGATATGAGTGGTGGAGATTGGATTAGTAAGCAAGCTTATGGTAGGTTCCTTACATGAAATGAATGATGAGTGAATATACCCTACCTTTGAATGTTTGAGAGGATGGAGAGTGGAGTGAGTGTCTATTATACTTGTTGATGGTTCTTTGAATTGAAGTAGCTGTTAATTTTGGCTAAGCATTCGGAGAATGATCTATTTACGAAGTATTACAAGTTTCAAGTTTTTAGGTTGTGAAAATCATTTTTTCATTTTTTTTGTATTTTTATAGATTAGTGTTCTTTATTTTGCTTGAGGACAAGCATAGTTTAAGTGTGGGAAAATTATTATGTCTTGTTACTATTGCTTTTAATTGCCTTCATATCTTGATTTTGGTCACAAATTCTTATGATTTGATCCAAATGAGAGACAAATTAAATGAAAATGATGTGAATATTGCATGCATGTTGATTGGATTATTTTCTGAATTTTACATGAAAAGATTAAAGTTCACATAACTTTGCATGAAAGAAAAAGAAGAAGAATATAATAATAAGAAAGGTAGTGACTAAAGTGTCACCACCATGCATAAGGTGGTGACAAATGTGTCACCACCGTGCATATGCACGAGTGACTAGCCCTCAAAAGGGTGACAAACATAGTCACCCCTGTGCAAATTCTTATGTACTCCTTTAATCTGTCTATTTTATTACGTGGTAGTTGTAGGTTAAAAGGGTATGAAAACCTAAACCTAGGCGAGGCTACAAATAGAAAGGATACGAGGGTAGCGGTGAAATCTTTCATTCCATTGTTCATTCTTCACTCAACACACACAAAAGGAAAATGGAGAGAAAGAAGTTGGAGAAGAGACAAAGGAAGCAAAGACTAGTCTACTGATGGGAAGAAGAGAGAAACCTAATAGAGAAGGGAAGGCAGAGTGAGAATTTAGGTTAGAACAAGCTGAAGCAAAATATGAGAGCTAACATGGGAAGCTTGAGAGGGGCAGGAGACCACTGCCTTCACACTCACCTGATCCTTGTTTGCTTATTATGCTCATCTGTTGCTCTATTTCTTGTTATTACTAAACTTGTTACTTTCATAGCCTAGTCGACTGTTATTTGTTATCTTTTCATAGTTCATTCGATTATTTACTTGGTTTACTGCTAAAATACTTCTCTTATACTAATAAAGATGGGATTAAAGTATCTGAATATAATGAATCTTGTTATTTCAGTGATAGATTGATCTCTTTTTCTTCAAGATTAATATAGTTATTTTATTCAAATATGCATGATTAAGGGATTATGTTATTGTCTGATGTCACTATAGCTTTTGAAATGAATGGATGTAATAGCATGATCAAACTTTGCATCATTTTGGTACTAAACGAAAGATTGAGAGAAGAAGTTTGATGCTTAGGTTAAGAACTAGAAATATATTAACCTAGGTGGTAATTAGTAGTTAGGTTTCCATTATTAATTTGGATAATAACTTGTCGAATCCGAAATTTAGATTAGTCCATTATTCGAGTTGATTTAGAACCCAAATGTTAAATTTAGTAAGACAATAATTTTAGTAAGATAACTATTCAATCATTTCCTTTAATGGTGCATATGAGATTAAATTAGTGAAATTAATTCTCAAGAGTTTTCCACTTCGATTAATCTATTCGTTTTTGCTCCCAGTGTTTAGGATTGCATCTATTTTTATTTTTGTTCAAAATTAATTTAAGTGGATCAATTTCATCTCCGTGGGAGACGACCCTTGGTAATCACTACAACTACCTTGTATACTTGCAACTAGGATAGCCTCAGTAATTAGAACCTATTTGAGCACAACAAATATGACATCTACATTGGATTCTTTTATGAAATTCCCATCCATGAAATTAATACCCTTAAAATTAAATCCCTTTATTACTACTCGTTTTGGATCTTTCTTATCTTTCAATAGTTGAAAATTTGATGTTCCTTTTTGATTCTCCTATGATTCATACCCTCTGCTTCTATGTCTAGAACCATTATATTTTTAGTAATACTAGTCCTCTAAGTCTATAGCCATCTATTATGAAGCTGGAGGAAGAAAGAAAGTAATCATAAAGATTGGGGGAGAAAGGTGAAGATGAGTGTTAGGTTAAGGATTTCTAGAGTATAAGTGCCAAATATTTTGAATTTAATCAGATTATTAGCATTGTTTTTTATTTTTCAAAAGGTTAAAAAAATTCTTTAAAAAATAAAAATTAAATAATAAATGACATAAGAATTGCTAGATTAGCATATTTATTGATTTATTAGGCCATGTATTTTTAAATAACAAGAGTGTCACATCCAACTAAGGGAAAATTGGTGGAGAGACTCTTTTTAAGGCAAGTTATTCTATTTTATAAATGTTAAGGTGTTAGTTGGTACCACATATAATGACAAAGATATATTTAGACATTTTGGGAAATATTGTGGGACAAATTATATGTTTGACCTTTTTGGAATTATACATTTAAATTTGGATATTTAATTATCTACATCATAAGTTAATGGACTATCTATATTATGAGTTACTATAAGTAAATCCATATTAAGAGTCATCTATATATATAATGATAAATACACAATAATATTTTAGACCCATTATATTATAAAAAATTATACATAAATAAGAGATTTCAAAACTCATGTAAATATATTGAAAGTTTGAATTGTTTAAATTTTGATTTTTTTTCATTTAAACACACTTATTAACTTAAGTTTTAAAATTTAAATATAGGATTAAACCTTAATACTTTTGTAAGTGAAATTAATATAAGTCTAGAAAAATTAAAATCAAGCATTACGTTGACACTAAATCTAAAGAACTAAAATTTCTTATAGTTAATCTACAAGAGATGTGTATGTTTTTAATCTTTAAAGATTTCCTTCCCTCTATTACTTATACGACATATCTTATAGTTTCAAGGAGTACCTGATAATTGCTAGGTTTGTTATAAATTGCTATTCTTAGTTTGTTATTAATGATAAGGATAATAATTAAGTACTAATCCCTTTTCCTATAGATTAGATTAAATATCCTTGTCTTATGGACTAGAATAAGTTTATCTTGTAAATTTGATAAGTTATTTTGTATTTATCTTCACTTATTTTCTCTCAAGTGATTCATCTATATAAAGACATCTTGCCTTGCATAAATCTCACAATGAATACAATGCTTCTTCTCTCATACAAAAGCCTTTTTTATAGTATTAAAAGCCCACTCTACCCTAGTTTTTAATTTTTTTTCCTTAACTAGGCTATAAATAGAAACACACCTAGCCTCTATTCTATACCAGCAATTAGTAACACAAAGAATACTTAATCACATTAACAATAATAACAATTGCATTATCTCCAATTACACATATCCTAATTATACTCATTATCAATCTTACCACTATCACTCTATTATCATTCAAACTATCTTAAACACCAAGTTAAGGTTATTTTACTTGATTATAACCTTTTTAGGTATGTAAATAACATAATATCACTCGAAATATGATACCAATCCTATTGAATTTTTAACTTAATTGAAGCAAGATAGGCTAGTAAAATGTTCTCTTAACCTCAATTAAAATTTTATTCCTCAGTTGTACTACTACTTATCACCTTTATATCACTTTGGAGAAGCACTTCTTTAATAGTCAATTATATACTAATCACTACTTTGTTGTTACCTTCATACTATCAATAAAAGGACATATGTCAATTACTACTTACCTTGAAAAAATTTCGTAAACCCTCAAAGAGTTATGCGTGATTAGAGATCATGTTAAAGAGGAAGATCTCATCATGTTCATGCAAAATGGTTTGGTCCTAGACTATGAATCCTTCATCATAGATATTGATCATCTAATAATTGCATTAACATTTTTGAATCTTTGAGTAAAACTTCTGAACCATGAGTAGAAGTTTTAAATCTTCCATGCATCCACTATTGTTACATTAGAAATGAAATTGACTACCACCAACATTCATGGCTGAACCTTTAGATGTTCATCACCATAGCAACAAAATAGGATCTGGGTCCCAAGACCTAATCAAAAACCATTTTTCCACCAAACCTATTAAACCCAAATCTCTTTTATCCAACATAAAAATAAATCTTGATAAAATTATCCCATACCCCCTCCTAAATTCGAAATATGTAAAAAAAAGGGGATGTATTACTACTTACTGTTGATTTAGGTACATAGACTCTAAAAATCACCAATTTAGTCCCCAAAATAACCAAAATAGCCTTAGCACCTCCTTCTCTACCTTAAACTTCTAACCTTAATTTGATAATTCCCAAGTTAGTAGTAATGTTGTTGATTGGTTACTTGAAATTGGAACAACCTCTTACATGACCCCTAATTTGCAACTTATAAAATCTATGATGCTATATTAAGGTCTAAATCAAGTATTCATTGATATTGGTAGTACTCTACTTATCACTTCTACTAGTATATTAAAACTTCCAACACTCATCTTCTTAATATTTGAATTATTTTATAATAAAAAGGCAACATTTTATTCATTTCCAAATTTATTAAATATAATTATTGTTTAATTGAATTTTGATCCATTTATATACATTATGAATGGCCTTAAAACAAATGTACTACTCCTTACGAATAACATCCATAACAACTTCTATCCTCTAAAGATTCCTTTAAACTTCACTAATCTCATTGCGTTTATTGCTTGTCATGCTCTCTCTAATCTATAGAATCAACACGTTTGTCACCCTTATAAGAAAATATTGTTTTAGTTTGTTCATTTTTTTTACTTATTAAGTCTCATATACTACCTTTTTGCACTTTATGTTTTCAATGCAAAAGTACTACTTTTTTATTTTCTTTATGAATTTGTGGGTCAATAAAAGATGTCATAACTTATTCACTATTGATTTTGTGGAGCCTTTCCTATCCCTTTCTTACTCTACTTGCCAATATTTCATTATTTCATGAGTAACTAAGTCATTTAATTGAATTTTCTCACTTACATACAAATCCTAAATAATCAATCAATTTTCTTTAATTTAAAATAACATCCAAAAATTTATTTTCTACAATTGTCAAGTCTTTTCAATGTGATGGAACTTGTGACCTCATCAAGGGTGATTTTGGTAATTATCTTACTTCTTATATAATCTCTTATTATGTTTCTTGTTTTGATACACCTCAAAATAGAATTATTGAACATATAAAACACCATTTAACTAAGAATGATCTTACTTTGCTTCTTCATGAATCTCTTCCTATGTCTTTTTGGTTTAATCCTTCTCTACTGCTTTTTTACCTCATTAATATCCTACCAACCCCCTTCTTTAACCATAAATCACCATAAGAACTTTTGTTTCTCGCTGAACCTAACCTCTTCCATCTTTGAGCATTTAGATGTATATGTTTCCTATTCCTTACTTTCACTTGCACTAATAAACTTAACCCAAATCCTTATCTCACGTCTTTATTGGTTAGTCTCCTATTCATAAAGGTTATTACTACTTTTATCTATATGTATTAAAAGTTTACTCTCTTGTCATGGATAGTTTCTTGAAAGTGATTTTCTATATGCAACTCCTATATAACCTTTGCCTTCTCAAATCTGAGTAAATCTACATCCACTTTTTCTACCTTCTCTCATACCTCAACTATCTTAACCTTCACCAGATCTAACCCTACCATTAACCTTACCACCTTACCATCTACGTTTATAACCCTAACATTCTATGAACTCCTATACTCATAATTATGCACATCTCCCTTATTATTTCCCTAACTGTGTGACCTATAATGCTATAACTCTTCACTCTCATGATTTTGATCCTACTTCCTTCATATAATCCAACAAGTTTTCTTACTGAAGTTAAGTTGTAATTAATGAGATCACTAATCTTCACTAGAACAAAACCTGGATCCTTATTTACTTCACCCTTAAATGCGACTATTGTTAGCTATAAATGAGTTTTTTAAATAAAAATGTAAGTTTGATGGTTCTTTTGATTATTACATGACCCACCTTATTGTCAAAGGATATCATCAAGCCCATAACATTGACTATGCTGACATATACAGTCCCATCGTTAAACCTACCACTATTTGCATAATTCTTCCTCTTTCTCTTACGACTAACTAGTATGTTTTTCAACTTGATGTCAACGATTTTATTCTTGATAGTACCATTCAATTACCAATTTTTATACTTTAACATCTTTGATTTATTGACCTTCTTAATCCATACCGTGATTGTCATCTTCAAAAATATCTTTATAATCTTAAACAAGATCCTTGTTTGTATATATATATTTTACCTATATTCATAAACTTTGAACACTTATTTGCACCTTTTGAATTATGATACTTTTTTCTTTTTTCACACCACACCATCTCACATAACCTTTCTTTTGATTTATATGGGTGACATCTTGGTCATAAGTTCACCACCCATCTTCATTTCATCTTATCCTTTTTGTCAAGGATCTCAATCTCATTCATTATTTCCTTAGCATTGAACCCATAAAATACACCTAATGGCCTTCTCCTTACACAAACCAAATATACTTGATATGTTTTCCACTGTAAACATTTTGAAACCTCTAAATCTATTCCTACCACCATCACACTTACCCTATCTCTCTCTAAAAATCATGGTCATTCCCTTTTTTACCTTACCAGATATCATACCACTTGTAGAGCCTCACAATACCTTTGTCTCGCTTGTCTTAACCTTCTATTTTTTTAATAAATATAGTCTCTTAATTCTTCACTACCCTACCTACATACATTGTCTTATGTTTAAATGAATTCTAGTTATCTATAATCTACACCATCATATGGTATTCACTTACCAAAGCTATCTCTCTTACCTTAATGCCTACTATGATATTAATTGGTTTAGTTATCTTAATGATCATAAATCTACCTCTAATTATTTCATTCATTAAGTTCTAATATTACCTCTTCGAGTGCTAAAAAGCAACATATTTTTACTCATGCTAGTATTGAGGCTGAATATCAAAGCATTAGGCTTATCAGTAAATATACTAGATAACCTCCTTGCTTGGGGAACTTGGTATGTTTAGTTTACAACCTACTCTATAGTGTTACAATCTTAGTGCTACCTTTCTTACTATTAATCTTGTCTCTTATGCATGCACTAAATGCATTGAAATTGGCATCCACTTTGTCCATGACTTGGTTGTTAGGAAGGCTCTCTTCATCAAACATATTCATTCTTTTAATCAAATTATCGATGTTATAGCTAAAGCCTTATCTTTTTTTTCCCTTCTATCAAATTAAGAGTAAGCTCACCATTGTCGTACCTGTTAACTTAAAGAGGGATGATAATAGTTGAGGATTGTTAGAGATTGGTATACATCTTTGGTTTCTTATTTATAATAAGGTTATAATCTAAGTACCAATAGATTATATTCAGTTTCTTTACCTTGTGGACTAGATTAAGTCTATTTTTGTAAATTTGAAAAGATTTTTATATTTATATTTAGCTACTTTCTCTTAACTTATTCATATAATGTAAATCACACAATGAATATAACACTATATTTCTTTTACAAAAGCTTTTTCGAGATATGTTTCTCATAGATATTAATGTAACTATCAACTCCTATTTAAAGAAACATGGCATTTATTATAACAAAATGATATATCCTTTTCTTTTTTAGAAATTTGATTTGATTTTCTTGCCATAATAAATATTAAATATATATAATTCACTAAAATTTTCATTTTATAATAGAGTTCATATGTATTTAAATTTATGTTGATTATATATAAAATTGACATATCTTTTTATATTAATTACCCTTTTAATTATTAACTTTTATGTATGAATTGAGTATATTATTATATGCATATAATAACTAATAAATCATATGTTTTAAATAAAATATTTGTCAAATTAATGACTTAAAGAGTTAAGTGATGAGTTTGATTCAAATAATATTTATAAATCTTGATGTGTTTTTACCATAACCAATAATTTAAAGTCAAGTAATGGGTTTGACTAAAATGATGCTTATAAACTTCACCACACTTTAGCATGTTAACAAACGGAGATATTCTCTTCAAAATAAAAATGTTAGATTTGTTATGGTGATTAAAGAGAAAGGATTCCATGAAGCGCACAGTGGTCCCTGTAATAGAATGAGGGTTGGAAGTCCAGAAAACAAAGGATGAGCAATGAAGCAAATGGTGTTGTAGAGAATTGAGAGAACATAAGATCAAAACACAAAGTTTAAAATGTTCTAGGCATGTTGGACATTTTCCTTAAAGTGTTATTTGTCCCCACTATATTTGTAAACCGGGTTAAAGGCAAATTACTTCTAGGATATAAAGAAGACAAGAACATTCAAGTTGCAAGAGTACTAATGTTCTTCAAGAATTATGAATGCAGAGATTATGTTAGTAAAAGTTGTTAAAAACAAAAAAAATTTAATCTTGACTAAAACTCATGTACATATAGAGTTTACCAATCACAACTTTGGAAAGGAAGTAACCCTTCAGAACATTCATATCTGCTCACTACAACTCACAACTCTAGGAAAGGAAGCAACCCTTCAGAACAGTTGTAACATCTTGTTCCCCTACTAAGGGTAGGAACCCTAAAATTTGGTTTGAGTGAGCTCGCAGAGCATAATATGTGGATAGAAGGAGTGTGGAGAGTTTGTGTGATTGATGTCCGTTAAACGGACATGGAAGTCCGTTTACTGGACCTTCTCGGGAGAAATGGGGCAACTTGGTCGATCAATTTCTGTTAAACGGACATGGAAGTCTGTTTACCGGACCTTCTCGGGTAAATTGGTACTCTTTGTCTGATTGATGCATGTCCGTTTAACGGACATTCACGGGATAAATTGAGAAATCTTGATTTTTGACAGTTTTGTTGTCATGCATGTGAATTGGTTTATTGCACACATTAAAATAAGTTGTTCATGCACTCAATTGATATTTCTCGGCTATAAATGGTACATTAATGTGATTATTATGCGAATATTGGTTTAAAGTGAATATGTTGTAAATTATGGTTTTATGTCTTAAAAATCGAGCGGGAATGATTAAGTAGTGAATTAGAATGTTTGGAGAAAATTTGGGAATTTTCTGAAATTTAGGGTATTTTAGACCCGAAAAAATGCCAAGAGGCAGCTCAATCGATGAATAGTAGTACAATTCAGAGTCAAATGGCATTGGAAAATTTTAATTATGATATTGTGATTTAATGACAAGTGCCATTGGAAATTTGGGAGTCAATTGGATTAGAAATTGGAGACAATTGTACTAGTTATTAAAGTGGACATTTGGGAACCATGGGGAGGTGACATGTGGCAAGTGACAAGTGTCACTTGCCTAGCCACACACCTCACCCACGATTTTTACTTGATTGCAAGACCATTTTATGGTCTTTCCCCCTTCATTTTCGTTGCTTCATTTCTCCTCCCTCATTTTTCTTCTCTCATCCACGACATCTCTCTCTCCCTCATCAAGGTTTCATCTTGCTCTCTCTTCTTAATTGCTACTTCATTTTCTTGTCTCTTTCATCTTGCTACTCAAAGCCCTAACCTATTCCTCCATGAAGGTTGATGATCATGGAGATGAGAGAGCTAGGGTTTCATGGTGATTGGAAGTCATTGAGGCAAATTCAAG
>JAOSBM010000205.1:23255278-23268950 GCA_027568955.1 Erythroxylum tenue
AATTAATAAGGAGTTCAATCATAAATTTTTAGTGGAATAATTTATGATTAATTATAATAAGAATATACTGGTCCTGTGTAGATTCTTATTATAATTTTAGTCTTATTAATTTTTTCCTGCGGTCCCTGTCGTGCCTTAATTGTTTGGACCACGTGTGTGTTATTTGTAATTTAAATAAGCAACAGATTATTTTAAATGAAATAAAAAATCTGTTAATTTGAATTACAAACCGCATAATTGATATACAGTATAATCGTAGCGGTTACTTCTTATGCGGAAAGGAGAGTTCTATATATATGTGTGTGCCTTTCTTCCTATCGAAGGGGTATCTATTGGAAAACGAAAAAATCTCTGAAAACACATATGATCTATGCTTTCTGCCCACTCGGAGACAAGAGTTTCAGAAACAATTAAGGTTACACGATAGAAGGCTGTAAAGATAAAAGATTTGCGGAAAGAAGTTTCTTCAACAGGTTTGTCTTGTTTCGATTCTTGTAGTATGATTTGCCTATATCTATATTTCTGATCTTGGGTTGCTTCCGCTGTGGATAACGGCAATTCCATCATAGGTAAAGGTTGAATGGTCAGCTCTATAAATGATGCAATCATTAAATTTAAGTGTTAGCCTGCAGCGTATTATTTAAAATCTTTATCATGGTTTACTACTTTTCGAATTAATGCATGCGAGTTTAATAAAATCCAATATGTAAGTGTAGCAATTTATCAAATACTGTTTAGTAAGGACGGAACTGTAATATAGTGAATGTAGCCACCACTAGAGAAGAGCATATTCAAATGTTTCTGCATACGCATACCTGCAGGCTCGTAACATGGTATATTTGCAATGACAAATATTCCCACTTACATTGATAAAGAATTGCCTCGTGTAACCAGTTATAATATCATCCATTATTACATTTCCATCTTTCTTTTCGTACATACCATAAAGCAAGGTGGTACATACAAAAACCTTCCACACATAACCACTACTATACAAACTTTTTTCTCCCTACTGCTTCTTCTTCCTCCTCTTCTTGCTGCTACCAGAACTAGCTTTAGAAACTGAGTGATCTAAAGACAGTAATCTTCGTCTATTTCGCATCTGTTTTTTTTGGGTCCCGGTTTCATCCATGGATGCTGCTCAGTGGCCACAGGTAAAGATATATATAGATCCGTGGCTTGGCTGATCTCTTTCAACTTTCTCTCTTTTGGAACTATTTTGAAAAGTAAAATTCATAGTTAATGTATTTATTTGTCTCTTTATTTGGTTCTTCCTTTTGGAAAGAGCTGAGGGTTGATATTAAGTTCTATGGTGATGCAATAAATTCCTCATGCTACTCATTTGGATTTAGTGTTTATCAGTTCTTCAAACCCACATATACCTAGATACCACTTTTATTTCTTTCTCTATCTATATATATCTATATAGTTGTGTGAAAAAGAGGAGCAGTTTCTTTTTTTCTTTTTGTTATGCGCTGATATAATGTCGGAAAAGTGTAAAGAAAAGTAAGCAAATTGTTTTTATCTGTTTGTTTCGCGTCTGCTAGCTTTCTTCGTTTCAATCTTTCAAGTTGTTTGATGTTCAACTTATGGTTTCCTTATGTCTATTTTTTCACTTCTGCTTTTGGTTTTGTTGATTAGGAGCTAGTGGTGAAACGAATAGAAGAGATAGTCACCGACACATGCCAAAAGACTCCTCCTTCCGCTTCAGAGAGGAAGACAAGGCCTAATAAAGAACAGGGTTTCAACTGTCCAAGGTGCAACTCAACCAACACCAAGTTCTGCTACTATAACAACTACAGTCTCACACAACCTAGGTACTTCTGTAAAACTTGTCGAAGGTACTGGACTGAAGGTGGTTCTCTCAGAAATATTCCTGTTGGTGGTGGTTCGAGAAAGAACAAGAGATCACCGTCTTCTTCTTCCTCCAAGAAACTCCCGGATCTTGTCACGCCTCCAAGCTTGTCACAGTCTTCTACTCAAAACCCTAAAATACCTGACCGACAAGACCTAAACCTTGCCTTCCCATCAACTCAAAACACAATAAGGAGTTTCTCTGAGTTGAGGCAAGTTCCAAGCTTGGAAATTAATAACAAGAACCATCTCTCTTCTTCTCCTTCTTCTGTATCCACTGCATCTCAACTCTCACCTTTGGAGCTGTTAACTGGAATCTCTTCAAGGGGTTTGAATTCGTTCACGCCCATGCTGGTTCAAGACCCAAACACAATTTATAGTACATCTGAGTTCCCTCTTCAAGATTTCAAGCCAAGCTTGAATTTTTCGTTGGATGGTCTTGGGACTGGCAGTAGTGGGTATGGACACCTTCAGAGAGTTCAAGAAACCAGTAACGGAAGGCTTTTGCTTCCTTTTGAAGATCTAAAGCAAGTCTCTAACACAAATGGGATCGAGCGAAATAGAGATGACGGAGATTCAACAGGATATTGGACAGGAATGATGGGCGGAGGATCGTGGTAAATTAGAAGCAGGTGATGGCAATATAATTTGGGTTTTATTTTCTTCGACTTCTTATCATCAATTTCTTAAGGAGGGTGACTTTGCTTGGATTTCTTCGTTACTAACAGATAGGATACGTGCGCTTTTCTTTCTATTTCGTATTTCCTTTGTTAATTTAATTTCAGTGCGCTGTTGTTGTTGGTTTTTTTTTTTTGTTCTTACTTCTTTCTAAGGATGTGGGAACTTGATAAAGAAGAAGCTTATTTTAGGGTTGCTTCACTAATGGTGAAATGGGATGGATAGATCATAGAAGAGAAAAAAGATCAAGCTTGGCCCAACCCAAACTAGGTTGTTTGGGCAACAAGTAGCTAGGAGAGAGTCTGAACTGTGCCCTTTTTACTATTTATGTCAGGTCTCCTCAGAAAGAAGGGTAGTGGTATTATGGCTACCGCTTGTACGTGTCATTTGTTGGCTTGGTAACAGAAGAAAATAAATGTATAATGTTATATAATTTGTAATGAATTAAATGGATAAAAGATTTGTATTCGTCACTTCCTTTCAATTTTTTACCAGGGAATTGAAGTTCTTGATAAATGAACATTAAATTGTTTGCAATTATGGCGTTGAATTTTCTGTTTCTTTTCCATTCTTCCATATATGCATGTATATGTTTTCCATTTCATGGCATCGGCCAGAGTACAGAGACTCTTAGCAGACATTTCCTGAAGCAAAGCATGGGGGCAAGGTAAGGTTGGGTGGAGAAATTGCAGTAAGGAACCATGAGACTCATGATGTGCACTCAAATTGGTCCTAGTTCGATCCACTAAATCTGCCAAAATCAAAAAGCTCACCTACTGGTTTCTATATCCCAGCACAGCCCATTTCCCTTGGGTGAGTGATCATTGCTTTCATGTTACTTCCTCTTCTTCTTTTTCAACTTTTTCTTTAAAAAAAAAAAAGAAATTTAAGAAGATCTGACAACACCTACTCTCCTTTGCTTTGGTTTTGGGACCCACTAAAACATTCTCATTGACAAGTGTGCAAGGGAATAATTCACTCCCACTATATCTGATCTACAATATGTTTTTGTAGTTTCTTCGGTGTGCATCAGTCACGGTGGGAATGCAATGGAATGGGATTCCTTTTTCCTGCCTAGGGTTTTATTTCATTTTTTTTAATTTTTAATGGACTTTTTGGCACTCAGCCATGCTTATGACTAATTGGGCAGTCCTTTTCCTTGAACAACAAGAACGAAGATTGTTCAAAGTTCTCCTCTGCAAGGTTTGCCGTTATAGGGAAACGCTAGTTAAAAAGAAATTGCAAGACATGGCAAAAACATTTGGGTGAAGGTGTAGGTCTAATATGGTGACTAATGAAGATGCTTACTATTTTATCAATAACGCCATAACTGCATGAATTAATAACATAACAGACAGGATGAGATGAGACCCATATCACTGCAATGGAAAGTAGGGTAAAGCAAAGAATAGCAGATCAAGTTTCCGACACACCAACTTCAAGTACTTATCATGCCAATGCTTCTGATCCTCCAATAAATAACATGTCAAAGTTGTCCGGAAAGGACGCAAGCTTTAGCACTAAAAAGTCCAAGAACGTCATGTAACTTAGGTACCTGCTTGTAAAATTTAGTCCGATTTTCTCTGCTTCATTTATGGCTTTCCGCTCATTCTTTTGGATTCCGACACGTCCCCGTCTTCTCAAATTAAATAGAAGAAAAGGAAAATCTCTACTTGTAAGCATTAGTTTCCAACTAGGAATACTTTTGATTTAGTAGTCTGTCTTGTCGGTATGATTCACGGATCGAGTAGTTAAATTCATTCAATAGCTTTTCTTTTCTTTTCTTTTCTTGGGCCAAGGGAATAATTGCGTAGAAATGGCTCTAGTCTAGCTAAGTTGTTTCATCGGACATGTTTATCGAAGCATGAGGTTTAAAACTAATACTGTTAATAAAAATATTTATATATAGAAACGAAAATGT
This sequence comes from Erythroxylum tenue, assembly GCA_027568955.1. Lineage (NCBI taxonomy): Eukaryota > Viridiplantae > Streptophyta > Magnoliopsida > Malpighiales > Erythroxylaceae > Erythroxylum > Erythroxylum tenue. Next base: position 23,259,732 of record JAOSBM010000205.1, read on the forward strand.
TTAAAACATATATCAGCTTTAATCATTTTTACATGCATGTAATGATGTATACATACATAATCAAGTAGGAATACGTTAATGATCAGAGTTGATTCCAAATATCCGAACTTTGTGCATGTGAGGGAACTTTGCCACCACCAACACAAACACTGCCAATGTGTTGAAGAAAAGCATCGGGTGCTCATAATCTGTTGCGTGCGAGGCTATCAAGTACCTGCCACATGTAGTTAGTAGCAGCGTGATGGTAACAACACATGTCCTATTGTTGTATTTACGCATCGTCAGTAATCCTCCAAGCCCATAAAACATTTTGAAGAACAAAAGAATAAGCCAAGCATTATCTAAATACTTCACTTTTAGTCTCTTTATAACATTTAAGCATTTAAACCTGAAACATTAGAAAACTACGTTCAAGGTTTATTGATGCAATAGACTTTCGCTAAAAACCCAAAGGGACCATTTTATCATAAGAAACTGTCAATTACAAAGCTATAGCACCTCTTCAAATAATCATGCGTGTGATTCCACAGTTCACAAGTCAATCTGGTCTTAATATCAAAACAGGATTTTACCACCAAAAATAAGCATACACAGCATCTTGGAATAGGCCCAAAATAAGCATAGTATATTGCAACTGAATTGTCCCTCATCATTCCACCTACGGAAGAATCTATATTCTTAACTTCTCTTTTTAGGAATAAAACTTAGGCTCACGACTGCCTATGTTTATCTCGTAGAAAGTTGTTCAACCTTACGGGTCAACAAAGATATAGGAATCAACTTTAGATTAAATTAAGTGAGGTGTGCAACCTACATACAAACATTACGGACTGGGTTAGATAGTATAGAAGAGAGGCCAAACAAATACGCTTTCATTCTTTCTTTCTCCAACCAAAATATCCATTCGTCTGAAGAAGATTGAATGAACAATAAAACCATATGGATTGTTTTGGACAAGTGATTTCAGTTTGTGTTTGCTGGGTTGAACTTAAGACATTCTCAACTCCAGAAGCAAAAAAACTTGTGAAGAGATACTGACACCAGTTTTACACTCACTAGCAATTTCCCACCTTAAATTCAATATGCAGTGCAGGAGAGACAGGTTGATGAACTCAGCTTGCCACATTTAGGCATGCTTAACGAAAATATACATAAATTGAGAAAAGAACTTGGTGAGGAAGAAACCTAGTATAACATCTCAGCAAAATTAAGAAAGTATAACAAAAATATAAAATAATCTACAGTTTCCCAATGACATTCTAAAGACTTTCAAAAATCCCACGCCAAGTAGACATACATATAGAAATGCTCAAATTCTTTTCACAATATAATAAATTCAATGTCAATTACGAGTGCACGATAAGGAGCTAAGGACTTACAGGACTACAGGCACGACGGTCAAAAATTTCCTGTTGCGAGTGAGTTGTTTTCCATTTTCTATTTGCTCCCACCACGTCAGCCTGCTGTAGATACCCTGGTCTTCACCAAAAGGAGTTCCTTTCTTCCAGTGAAAGAACTGATAGGTAACCTGTACCAAGATGCAAGAACTAACAAGAATTAAGTGATGGAAACAAGAGCAATGAGGTTAGATGAGTGCCAGATGGAATGATGGATTTGCATTTTCCCATGATTACTCATCGTACTCAAGAAAAAAAGGCATACTTAGCATTGGCCTATTATTACCCATGAAAGCACAATGCCAGTAGCTTAAGTTGATGAAATAAATGCTCTGAAAAATAAAGCAGATACATGATGCCATTGTTATTATATATGTACTTTTCATTGAAACAGAATTGCACAGCTGAAAGCATCGTTCAAAGTGGTGCAAACATAAAAGTGAAAACATGAGGATAGAGCACAGAAAAACAAGAATTTGTTAATATAGCTCATCGATTCCCTTATGTGGAATATGCATCTTCCACAGACCCAAGATCTAAAACAAATATAAGGAACCTAATGGCAAAGAGAATTCTGCACAACGTTCATCCGAGAAACTAAGGATAAAACAACATGGCCATCTCTCATCCCGCCAGTTCCAAAGGAGGAAAAAAGAAAACGTGGGTAATGTTTTGAATTTCTCAGGTCAACACTTAGCTGCTAGATCCGGAGCTTGGACTCTCTATGATACAGTTGTTAACTATTAGCTAATTGCAGTTCATGGCCCTAGTACAACAATGAGTTGTTCATGCCCTTACAACTAAATTGGCTCTTCTCCTATTAGGATAATGCTCAACAGAAATTTCCTCATTTTTTATAGAAGCAAGATGCAATTATACACATCTGTAATGCGCGGTATCATGCTACCAACGTAATAGTAAAATGATGCCTAGACATGAATATGAAACATGATCAATATATGGCTAAAATTTAGTACATGTCATTGTCACATGAAACTAGTATGTTTTAAAGAGAGAGATACATCAAATTTCAATTTAAATCAAAACAATCTCCGACGTGCATAGACAACATAAAAACTTCTACCCAGTAGAGATCGAGCAAAACTTTGGAATGAGGTAACTGGCATCTTTCAAGAAGTTTTAGTACTAAAGCAAGCACTTATGAACAGGTTGAAGAGAAAAGTTCAAAAAATGGTCCAAGAACAAAATGACGCCGAATAACATGAATCAACTCCATGGGCAAAATGACATATTGAAGATGTTCTTGAATCAATCGCGCCATCCTCTGACAACCACACCAAAGATAACAAAAACAACAAACTTGAATGGGCAAACAAAGAGAAAAGGGAAAACAAATGAAACCCAAATCATGTTAAGCATAAACACCCATATGGGGAAAAAAACAGATCCAAATCAAAACCATATATTCAAACCAATAAAGCAACGAAACAAAACATTAAAAAGATAGACAAACTTACACAGAAATGGGAGAGGTTAACAACAGTCCAGGCCATGCCAGAAGAGCACCCAAAAAGGGAAAGAACAATTAGCCAATACGTGAAGAGTATGATGATGTACGTTGTCCATACACCTGGATACGTGAACCACTCCGTATTCCTATTCAAATCAATCGGTGGCACTGCTCTCACGTACATCTTTTCTACTCCACTATCACTAACAAACAAATTGACCGTCGAATGTATAAAGAGTTAAGCTTTGAAAAGAGATAGAAGAAAATTTACTCTCTTGATCTTCTTCAACAATGGAATTGGTGAACAAGTCAATAAACGTTCCAGAACAAAAATTTACCAAGGGAAGGTGCGTTCAAAAAGGGGTCTTTTAGATTGAGTTGGGTTGGGTACTTGGGCTGGCTTCAACTAGGGAAATCCACACGGTACATGGAGCGGCAATTCATGACTGGAACTGGTGGTGTGGTGTGTATACTTGGATCCCGCTGATTTGGACTTTGCTTAACTACTTATTTTTAAAAAAAAAAATCCTGTTGAATAATAGTTTACGCAAGTCGTTGGTGTGGAACGTTTCTTTCTTTGGTTTCTCATTTATATCCAGCATAATATGAGAGTTTTCAATTGATGCATGTCCTAAACCAAGGTTGTTGAAAGCAATTACTATCAGCAGGCACTAGATCTTTGACTTTGAAAGCAGGTAGCATCAACGACTAGGAAGCAGAGATGCGTTGTTTTCTATTTACGCTGGTCCGTTGATGTGGTACACCAAACCCCATACAAGTGCGGGCAATATATATTGTTAAGTGACGACCATCATTCAATTATTTGCATTATAGTTCCCTTCCCACTGTTGGTGTGGTGAGACGCCTGGAAGGTGGAAACTACGAGCAACTAGACAAAAAAATTTCATATAAAATTGGGAAAAAAAAAGGGACAGCATATGAATTGGGCGGCCATTCCAACCAAAATTTAAGGACGCTTATTCAAAGAAAATGAGAATTAATATAGTGAAAAATGAAAATAAATATAATTATTATAAATATAATAATTGGTTAAGATAAAAGAATAATTACCATTATATTAATAGTATTTGATTTGTTAAAAATGTTAAGAAATAAAAATTTATTTCATATCAAATCTTAAATATATTTTAATTGATTATTATTAATTTATACACCTTATTTATAATGACATAATGTTTAAAATCAAGTATATTGCGATTTTTCCTTTTCAATAGTTTTTGAAGAAAAAAAATACTCTAATATTTTCTTGTATCAGCATATCATTAGTTACATAATATTCTCAAAGTATAGTTTAATTATCTAAAATATTGTGCAATTCAACAACACAATCACAATATCCACCATTTTATTGCTACAGTAAAATCAAGTAATATAGTTTAATATAATTTACATTCCTCTAATAAGGCAAATAATATTATATTTTAAATAATTAATGAATAATATTTTAATTAATTACATTGTAATTAACTAATTAATTAATTATATTTTAATTAACTAATTACATTTTAATTAATTAAATATTAATTATATTTTAATGAATTAATTAATTAGATTTTATCTTAATTAATTATTTTAATTAATTAGATTTCATCTTAATTAATTAATTATATTTTAATTAATTACATTTTAATTATATTTAATTAAAAATTAAAAAAATATTAGTATCGGTAGGAATCAAAACCATTTCTCTCACACATGAAGGGTATCGAATAGTACTTAAAACTCGGGTATGAAAAAAACTATTCAATCAATCATAATAAATAGCCAACCATTACCATTCATTCCTTTCCCATTAATTTATTCTCATACTCCTTAACCAAGCACCCCTTAATGTTATAACAACATGATGTTTGACAAATTAAAGGCTTACCGTCGTGTTCTCGGACCGATCTAGTCCTTCCACTATTCTTCTCTTTGCTGATTTTGTTCTGTAACACCAAACTTCAAAAGCTTCACTTAGGTCTGGGTACTTAATCTGGTCAGCTTCCATCCATTCAGCAAGAATGTCAGCCTGGTCATTAGATGGCAATGCTAGCACGAGGGAGACAATTGCACCCTCAATGCTCTGGCACAAGTCTTCATCCATCTTGTACGAAAACCCCAGGTCCTCCTTACCTTTCAGGTCCAAAAGGGGTTTCATCTTCCTTATGTAAGGCAACCATGTCTTTAACAACTGCACTCGGTATGGAGCTGGGAGAATCACATTTCCATAGCCAACAGCTTCCAATACCTTCCCAGTCAGTTCTATCACCTTTTTTTTCATCCCCCACATGAGAGCGTCAAGTTTCTTATGTTGAATTATTCCCAGAATGTTGCCAGATATTTCAACCCAGCTTAAAACAAACTCCTTCAGTAAATCCATCTTGGGAACAATGTTGCACATCCACTCAATATCAGATATAATCTCCAATATCTTGGCCTCTGTCTCAGTAAGGAGATCAGAGTCTGAAAGCAGACAAGATAAGTGCTTTTCAAATAAAGAGAAAACTTTGGAAAGGCCTGCTCTCACTGTTGATTTTACTTCATCATCAGATGTAACCAATGGTATGTCCTCATCTTCACACAACATGTAATCTACCTGCTCTTGAGCAGAAATTTTAAGCTCATCACCAAATGGAGGGCACGAGCCACCAATGGTAGTGGCATACCGAATTGCAGAGAGGAAAACACTTTTTGTAGCTCCTAAATCAACTGGTTGGATCCGGTCTATTATAGGCATGGCTATTGGACCTAGCTTTGAGACTGCTTTTAGGATTTGTTCCTCTTCCTTCTCCTCCCAAGGAACAGCCTCCAAGTACTGGATGCAACTCTTAGTGATCTCTTCACAGCCAAAAGCCACTGATACCTCCAGAATGCCCACAGCAGATTTGACAGACTTCAATGTATCCAAAAGCAAGTCCTCAGGCAAGTATAATAACCTCAATAGGTTAACATGATGCTCATAGTTCAACTCAGAGCAATGAATCTCTACATACATACCAGCATCTGGGCTGGAGAGCCTATCTGAAAAGAACTTGCTCTTACTTACCAGAACAGAAGTATGGGAGAATAAAAGCTCATGCCTTCCTTCACAACTTTTCAAGCATACAGTTATATCGCTGGTCCCCCGGTCTCCAAGTCTGTAAAACTTTCCTACTTCAGTTTTTTCCATGGATAATGGGAACGGGCACAAAGTTCATGCTTCATGCCACTTAAAGAATAGCTATCATCAATACCTGATTGAGGAAGAAATATATATCCTTGTTCATAGATGCCAAGTCTCAACCACATAATTTACAGCAAAAAAGCAGGACATATTTCAATTGTTCAACAAAGTATTTAAACAATACGAGAACAAAGCATGACATTTGAAGGCAATACTCGTTTATTCCTTAGTGTTGATGAAAGATGATATATAAACAATAAAAAGAGGAAGTTTTAAGGTTGTGCTTATGAATGTAGATGCATGCCTCATAGACAGGGATAATAAAAGACAATAAGATGTCAGATCATCAATACCTTAATGCCATTACTAAAAGAAACATTCTATACTTTTCTGTCAAACTATTTGCAACAAATCTTGCTCACCAAGGTCCAGATATGCAAAACCTATGTGTATGAAGCAATTCAATACAATAGCGAGGCCAAATGCCTAACAATAAGGCCTCAAGCATATCACAGTGCAGTAACCAGAATACCTCATCAGCAGTCAACACAGATAAAGCCTAACTAATAATATGATTGGACAGGTAAGAGATTTGCCTTTCCCCTTCTTTATCTCAAAAAGAAAAAAAAAATGTTTAGAACTACAAAGTCACAATACATGACAGTAAAATAAACTAATGCCATCTTCCAACTGGTAACAGCATGACTCTTTGTAAAAGTTAATCCTAATTTCCAAAGGCTGAAAAGAAAAGTATAAATTTTAAGTCTTAAGCTTCTAAAAGCTACAGACCTGGAGACAAACTGTTTGGACATAGAGCCTCAGCCCATGGGCTGAAAAATGTCAATGGCTGCAACGAAAGGCATTAATTTGTTAACTATTGTGGTATTTGTTTTCCTTTTCAAATTTACACTAACAACTAGGGGGCAACAAGGAGCATAACAATGCAATGTAGAAGCTATGCATGCAACAACAAAAGACATAGATGATGTTCCAGAAATAAAAATATTCGAAAACCATCTGAAGTATCAAATTTAAAGCTTTTGTTAAATCTTTGGCAGAAGAGAGAATTTCTATACAGCAATCTACAAATTATCAATCACTGGTTGCAAGAAAACTGACGAAACATTGTTAGTAGAGAGGCAGATTTTGCATTTTAAGTTAGCCGATCATAACCAGGGTAAGCAACCCATAAGCTCTAAGAAAATAAAAAAAATTCATCAATAGGGAACCCAGAAAAAAGACCTTCAAAGAACTGTTAGCTTCAGTCTTCATTTCTAAAAAAACGACTTCAAATCAGACAATATCTAAGCTCAGATACCCTTGATTCTACTTTTTCTGTTCTCTTTAATACCAAAACGGATTGGGCACAGTATTTCCAAGAATTTATAGGCTCTTCAACAGGGAATGAATGCATCTCAACTGAACATAACAAATACATACAAGGACAATGTTCAATAAAGGAATCAATCAATAAATGAACAAAAACTTGAAATATATGAAAAAGCGAACCACATCCAAGGCAATGCTTATTATTGAATAAGAACAAAAAGAGGAAAAGGTCTCACCTTGAAAAGGCCCTTGTCTTAGAAACGGGGGAGTAAACACCAGCTCAAACAGAAGTTTGTAAAAAACCCAGAGCTGATTGCTAATTCTCCATCGTTATCTAAATCCGAAAGACCGAAAATCAAACGACTTGAGTGTTGATGTGAGATAGAGAGAGTTGGGAAATCCAACGGCCATAGTTTATGCACTGACGCTTTTAGCCCTGGCTACATGTGCAGCCTAAAATTCATTGGCTTCAATGGAGTCCAAATTTCCATCTCTTTCTGGAAAAGGAATCCTCGAACGAAGTATTATACAAGATACTTGACAATCGGTTGCAAATGATTGTCAGACACAAAGTAGCATTGTATGACAATCTTAACTATCCAAATCGTAGTGAAATAACTAGAATTAATTTTTTAATTATTCGCTATTAGTAGGAAAAAAATTAATGAAAAATTTTGAATTGGAATAGTAAATTAGTCGAGTAACATTTCGATCCAATGGAATTTCTGTTTAAATAAAAACAATTTTAAATAACTAAAAATTCAACGCAATATTAATCTCAAACATTTATCTCATAAATTGTAAAATTTATCCAATATATTAACCATAATTTTATAACATATATATGTTTATTTATATTTTATTATTAATTATTATAGAGAATTTATATCAAAATTTTAAGTATAGTTCAATAATAATCAAGGTTTAAAAAATCTTATCGAACCGATTGGTTCAACCAAAAACAATATAAATTGAACAATTGTTTGATTGATTTTATTTTATAACCTATTTATTAAAAAAAACACATGATTTATTAGTGAATCAAACGTTTCAGTAGTGAACAGTCGGAATCGGTCGGTTCTATATAATCTCATTAACCAAACCCAGTCAACCATTCTCGCTTTACTAAAAGCTAAGCATAGGAATTGCAAAGCCTGAATCTTTACACTTTACCATCTTCTCTTCTTAGTTCTCAAATTTAGTTGATGGTTGGATAAGTATTGTTAAGTATTCGACACAAGGTGCCCCTCTCCTTCTCAGCATGGAAGATGTGGAGAATTTGTTCTCTATTATATTTAATTCACCACCTTCTTGTCTCAGAGATTTTGTCAAGTGAGTTGCAGAAGTTCGAAGACAAGATGATGGGAGATAATTTTAACTCGTTGGGCTTAATAACAAGGCGGAGGATTTAGTCATTCTATAATGTGCGGAAGAGGGATGGGTAGTAAATTCTGGAAATGGACAGGGCCTATTTGGGAAGGAAAAAAACGTTGTGGTTATTAGGGAAGAGATGGGATGGAGGGGAGACAAGGTGGGGGAGATGGTAAAGACCGGTCATTATTGTATTTCTTGAACCCGCTCGCTCAGGGATGTAATCTTCTGTATCAGTTATTCTGGTCCTATTCTGTGCCACTCTATCTTAGCCACACATTTATGTGGGTAGAATAGAACCAGAATAAGTAGTATAGGTAATCTTGTGCTCTCGCTCGCGTTTTAAGGATTCGCAGAATTGTGGGTAGGGATGGCAAAAAGCTCCGCCCCGATGGGGATCCGATATTTCCCGACCCGAACGGGGCGGGTATGGGGGCACATTTTGCCCCGAATAAACGGGGTAGGGGATGGGGATTTTTTCCCAT
>JAOSBM010000205.1:23273045-23285154 GCA_027568955.1 Erythroxylum tenue
CAATGGAGCTCCGATTACGGACTCCCTTCACGGCTACACTGGACCGCTATGCGGGAAAGTGTAGTACGTCCTGTTCATGGCTGCACAGAACCGCTACGCGGAACTGAGCAGTACGTCCTGTTAGGACCAAACCAAACCATTTGTGATGTATTATGTGATTTCGATTTGTTTAAAATGTGATGCATGTCTATATGATGCATTCAGTGATTGATTTTGAAAAGTTAAAAAAAGTTTATGATTCATAAGCATTTATGTATGATTTGAAAAAATCGAGGATTTATAAGAAATAAACATTTGATGATTTTACTACCCGTGAAATCTTACCAACGAAAAATGAGTTTTATAAAAATGTTTTTGCTTATTTTTCGTTATATAAATGTGATATCCACGGAGCGTAAACTCACCCCTCCTTCATTCCCATCCACAGGTGATGAGAAGAAGATCGGGTGTAAGCAAGAGAAGAATCTGTTTATGAGTATATATGTTTCGGATTTTTGAATGGATTCTATGACTACTTCGGATTTTGTACTAAGTGTGTGTATGGCTTGAATTGCCAATATTTATGTTATAAGTAGTAATGTAATGTAAATTATGTAAGTATTTGAGTTAGAAATATGGTGTCTGATTATGGGATATGGATTATGATAATATGTGAATATGATTGGACATGTGAGAATTATCAAAGTGATAGATTTAGAATGTGTATGAGTTGTATGTGGATTCCGGACAGGAGGTCCGATGATGTATGATTGTGCTGATGGCTGAGTCGAGATGATTATGATGATTGATCTGAAATATTGAAGTGTTTATGGTGTGAAATGTGTTGAGTATCGATGGTATGAAAAGAAAGAAAGTAAAAAGAAAGAGGAAAAAATTGTGTAATCCTTCGATTTACAATCGATTCCGCTTGGATTTTTTTCCGCTTCGAAATTTTCTTTCGTTTGCTTCCGATGTTGGGAATCGTTCCCATTTGTGTTCCGTTTCCGTTTCGTATGTGAGTTGGGTTTCGGCAACGGGATCCAACATATGTGGTATCAGAGCCCAGTATTATGATCATACATGGGCGTCTTTGGATCCTGTGTCACGATAGCATGTTCTATCGTTTGAGCCTTAGTCTAAGTCGTGTGTATGAGAATTGTTGAGAGTTTGAGGTTGAATTTGTGAGAATATGAGGAACAGTGGAAATGTATTGTCGTGCATTATGTCACGAACCAAAGTGATACTTTGATTAAGGTGATGAGTGATGATTAATTATAAGAAAGTGTTAATGGAAATTGAGAAGAGAATTTCATGATAAATTGGAGGAATTGATTTTAGCTATTGTGAGATGAATTACGAAATACTTGAAGGATAAGATTACATGATATGAAGGTATGTCATGTCATAATTGAAGACTTAAATTGATTGCTGATCAAGGTGATGAAAATTATGATTGATTTTAGAAATGTGTTGATGAAATTGAGATTAAAATTTTAATGGATTTGAGTGAATTAATTTCGAATATGCATATGTAAGATGAAATTAAAGGGAAAGGATTGAATTGAATGATATTGGTCCATATTAAGGTTCATTAAGATTAAGAAATAGTGATTTTGATATGATTTTGGATAATATTTGATACAAGAATTTAGAAATTGTGACGAGATGGAGAGATATGTATAAGAAGAAATTTGATAAGAAAAATGATTGATTATGATCTTTTGGAAAGAAATTAGTAAAGAGTTTGTGCTACTTGATGATGCCCTAAGTATGAATTTCGAGGACGAAATTCTTTTAAGAGGGGGAGAAATGTTGGACCCCGAATTTTCAGTGGAATTTAGAAATAAGAAATAATAGAAAATCAGTGTTTTATATATATATAGTGTAATGGAAGTATTTATGCTTTAAAGAAATTTTGAGAAAAGAATTATGAGTTTTCGATGTTTCTTAATAATTGTGGAGATTCGTATAATGAATTGATTGAAAAGTTAGTAGAAAAATCAAGAAATAAAGAGAAAAGTGTGAGAAATTAAAGAATTAAGAATGTTGACTTTTGGAGATAGAAAGTTTGACCTGAGAGTTGACTTTTTGATTTTGGGAAAATTTGAGAATTTGATCTTCAAAAACTTGTAGCTCCTGTCAAAAGTAGCCATGATTGCTAAAGCTTTAGCAAATCTCCCTACAACTTACAAGGCTAAAGAGGAGCAATTTGAAGTTCTAGAAATGGATCAACAACTTGAAGTGAAAGCACCTGAGGTAGAACTCAAGCCTCTTCCTTCCAATTTAAGGTATGAATTTTTGGGCCCCAATTCTACATATCCTGTGGTTGTGAATGCTAACTTGGATGCTGTTGATACTGAAAAACTTGTTAGCGTTTTAAGAAAGCATAGAAAGGCCATAGGATGTTCTTTAGATGATCTTAAAGGAATTCATTCTTCTGTGTGTATGCATCGAATCTTAATGGAAGACGACCATAAGCCCACTATTGAACATCAAAGGCGATTAAATCCCAGTATCCAAGAAGTGGTCAAAAAGGAAATTTTGAAATTGTTTAAGACTGGAATAATTTATTCTATTTTGGATAGTAAGTGGGTTAGTCCAGTTCATGTAGTTCCTAAAAAAGGAGGGATGAAGGTAGTGACAAATGAAAAGAATGAACTCATTCCAACTAGGATTGTTACTGGGTGGAGGATGTGTATCGATTACCGTACGTTGAATTCTGCAACTAGGAAAGATCATTTTCCCCTTCCCTTCATTGACCAGATGTTAGAAAGACTTGCTAGGAATTCTCATTTTTGTTATCTTGATGGGTATTCGGGTTTCTTCCAGATTCCCATCCACCCACAAGATCAAGACAAAACCACTTTTACATGCCCATATGGTACCTTTGCCTATAGGAGAATGTCTTTTGGTCTTTTATGGCCAACATTGTATGATGGCCATATTTTCTGATTTCGTTGAAAACATAATGGAAGTGTTTATGGACGATTTCTCTGTTTATGGCTTGTCATTTGATGATTGTTTGAAAATTTTGACAAAAGTGTTGGAAAAATGTGAAGAAGCTAATTTAGTTTTGAATTGGGAGAAGTGTCATTTTATGGTTCAAGAGGGGATTGTACTAGGTCATTTGGTTTCCAATAAAGGTATTGAAGTTGACAGAGCAAAAGTGGAAGTAATTGAAAAATTGCCCCCACCTACTTCTGTTAAAGGTGCGAGAAGTTTTCTTAGACATGTTGGTTTTTACCGACGATTCATAAAAGATTTTTCTAAAATAGCAAAACCTCTAACACGTTTACTTGTCAATGATGTACCTTTTGAATTTAATTAGGATTGTCTGAGTGCTTATTACAGGTTGAAAGATGCCTTAGTTTCAGCTCCAATTACGCAAGCACCTAATTGGAATCTTCCATTTGAAGTGATGTGTTATGCAAGTGATCACACTTTGGGAGCTGTTTTGGGACAAAGAAAAGACAACAAGCCTTATGCCATCTACTACGCTAGTCGTACTCTGGATGAGGCCCAAATCAACTATGCCACCACAGAAAAAGAATTTTTACCTTTTATTTTTGCTTTTGAAAAGTTTAGGTCTTACCTAGTTAATTCTAAAGTTATTGTCTTTACAGACCACGCATTCGGCATTTGTTGAAGAAGAAAGACTCCAAGCCACGTCTTATCTGGTGGGTTTAATTATTACAAGAATTTGACATTGAAATTAAGGATAAAACTGGTACTGAAAATGTGGTAGCTGATCATTTGTCTAGAATTACTGTTCCAAATGAAGACTGTCTGATTGATGATTCTATTCCGGGGGAACAACTATTGGCTATATCATCTCTTGTAACACCATGGTATGCAGATTTAGTTAACTACATCGTTTGTGGTTTGTTCCCACCAGAGATCACTTATCAGCAGAAGAAGAAACTCGTCTCTGATGCTAAATATTAAGTGTGCGAAGAACCATTACTATATAAATATTGTGGAGATGGTATTTTTTGACGATGCTTGCCTGAAGATGAGGTCCAGAGTGTTCTTTATCATTGCCATTCGATAGTTTACGGTGGTCATTTCGGTCCAGATAAGACAGCTACCAAAGTTTTCCAAGCAGAATTTTTCTGGCCCACTTTGTTTCGTGATGTACGAGAGTATGTAGCTACATGTGATAATTTCCAGCGGATGAGCACCATATCAAGGAGGTCTGAAATGCCAAAACTGGAATTTTGGAGGTTTAATTGTTTGATGTTTGGGGAATTGATTTCATGGGTCCGTTTCCTAAATCCCATAACAATCTTTACATTCTAGTAGCAGTGAATTATGTTTCGAAATGGGTAGAGGCAGTTGTGACTTCCACGAATGATGTTAAGGTTGTAATCAAGTTTTTGAAGAAACATATATTCACTTGTTTCAGAATTCCAAGAGCCCTTTTGAGTGACAACGGTACCCACTTTTGTAATAAGCCCCTCGAGAATCTTTTGTGGAAATATGGTGTTTTCCATAGGATTTCTACGCCTTATCATCCTTAAACAAGTGGGCAGGTTGAAGTTTCCAATCGTGAAATCAAAGGTATTTTAGCAAAAACGGTTGATAAATCACGAAAGGATTGGTCTTTAAAACTTGACGATGCTCTTTGGGCCTACCGTATAGTTTTTAAAACACCTTTGGGTACCACACCATATTGGCTTGTGTTCAGCAAAGCATGTCATTTACGAGTAGAGTTTAAACACAAAGCCTATTGGGCTGTCAAAACTTTAAACTTTGACATGAAATCTGCTGGCGAACAGAGAGCAATGCAATTGAATGAGCTGGACATCTTAAGATTGGAAGCTTATGAGAGTTCTCGCCTGTACAAGGAAAAGACCAAGTTGTGGCATGACAAACATATTACTAAGAAAAGGTTTGAAGAAGGTGATTTAAGTCTTCGTCTTTTTCCAGGAAAACTCAAGTCTAGATGGTCTGATCCATTTCGGGTTTTACAAGTGTTTTCACATGGCGCGGTCGAAGTTTGGAGTGAAGTGTCTAGAGCTTTCAAGCTCAATGGACAGCTCTTGAAGCCTTACTTTACAGGACATCCATTAGGTGCCACAACTACTTTGGCACTTTTTGAACACAACAATGCTGACACATTTTCCTGTTTTGCTCACACCATTTAATGAGCTTTGTTTATATACATTATGTTTTCAATTTTGTAGGTTATTTTGAGGTTTTACAAACTTTTATTTTCTAATAAAAAAGGGTTCAGTGATTTACACGGTCAAACTGTGTAAATTCACACGGCCCGTGGTACTTTCACACTGCCATCCAATTTTCGCCCAAAGGTTACACAGTCAGACCGTGTACATTTACACGGCCCGTGTACCTTTTAGTCTAACATTCGATTTTCACCCGAAAGTCACACGATTAGATCGTGTAAAATTACACGAACCGTGTGACTATCCACCATTCCTGCCCGAAGGTCACACGACTTGACCATGTAAAATTACACGGGCCGTGTGACTCTATTCTGCTATCTCTACATTAAAACTTTCTTTCTTCTCTCTAATTTTTTTTCACTTTGCTTCCTCCCTCGTTCGACTCTCGATTTCTGAACCCTAGAAATCTCCTTCTTCCTTCTTCACTTCATCATCATTTGCAATTTTTCACCCAAAACATCTTTTCATCTCCCTTTTTACCCAATCTCTACTCCTTTAATATTCTTCCTATCTTCAACTCCTTCATTGATGGGTCCAAAGAGGAGTCGTTTAGCACTTGGCGCTTTAAGCTCCACACACGCACCACCATCTCGCCCACCACATTCCCTAGGTAATTCCAATCCTTTTGGTTTGATTGATAGTGATGAATGTGCTCGTTATGAGAACTTAAAATCTAGACCTCTCATTGCTACTCATTATTATGATGAGGATACCTTGAATGACCTAGATTTATTAGTTGATGTTTATCAATTGTTTGAATCTATTGGTTTGCGAAATTTTCTGGATGTAAGGTGCTCCACATATTCAAACATAACACTAGAATTTCTGAGTACCATTTCTGTTCAAGTAAGACAAATTTCTTTCCAACTTTTCGGTAACCGACACACCTTGACATTAGATGAATTTAATGCCATTTACTCTATGCCTACCAGTTTAGATATGTGTCATCGTAGGGTTCCCCCTAGTTTTGATTGAGGTGATTTTTGGTATCGAATTGCTGATGGCCCCCACTATAACCCTAGCTCTTCGAAGGCCAGAAGTATTAAAAGTCCCTGCTTTCGTTATGCTCATCGCATTCTATATAGTGGGATTTTTGCTAGGGGAGATAGCACGAACGTAGTTTGATCCCCTGAATTGTATTTTTTATATGCTATGCATATTGGTGAGCCTGTTGATGCTGATTCTTTCCTGGCATCCCAATTTCTACGTGTCGCTCTTTAACCTACCGGAGAAATTTCCATAGGGTTTAATTACGCCAATTGATTTAACTTTCGACTTTGATCCCCTTGCCAATTCTGCCTTTCTTGTTCAAGGTTCTGAGCGCCTTGATTACCCCACTCTAGAAGCCATGCATATGTGTCGGTCGGTACGGGGACACTGTTGTTGGATTTACCCCAACAATGTCAAGCTCCGTTTGCCATATCCATCTCGTACTACTCTTCGTGACCCATCCAACATTGATTGGATGCCTTTACTCGACCACACCACTCCTGAACCATTAGATTCTTATCCCCCTCCTCCACCTCAACCGACTTCCATGCCTTCCACTTCCTGATCCTTCCACTTTTGAGCTTCGCGTTCTGCACCAAACGCTCACATCTATCCAAACAGAACAAGCAGCTCTCCGTGCCTTATTTACGGATCAAAAACACTATCTCCATCATTTCGGGGATACTCTTTCCACTCTTCGTGCTTATCAGGCTACCTTGCAGCGACTGGTTGAATCCCATAATGCTTCCATTCAGGAAATGACAACCGCCTTCAACTTGTGGCGTCAGTCGTCTTCATCTCCAGGTAATACTCTGCCTCCCCCATCTTCTCCATGATTTCTTTCCATTGAGACAAATGTTTCGTTCCAGCATAGGGGCGTTTCTTTTAGTTCTTTTGTTCTTTTGTCGTTGTGTTTGTTTTGTAAATATGTATCTTTGTTTTGTTTTGTATGGTTGTTTGCACTTTGTTTTATATCATTTTCTTCTTGCGTATCATAGTTTGTGTGTGTATGTCTCTGTATGTTTCTTTGCCAATATTTTTCAATTATGAACTCCGTGGTAATGGTAGAAGCCCGTTCATAACTAGGTTTAGCTCCGAGTCTTTTAATTAGCTCTTTAAATTGAAAGGGACTACTTAATTTATCTTCTGGGTGACCCCGTTGTTGTTTCTATTCTGTTACTGGAGAATTGCTTGCTTGACTTGTTTTTAAATACTTTCATGTGATCTAATTTGTCTATAAAAAAAGTGAGTCGTGTGAATACCAATATTAGCTGAAGTTGGTGGAATGGCACCATCTTCCCTTAAGTTCTTGAATGCATGGAGCCGTTAGTATTGGGAGAAATATCCCCTTTTAGGCCGTTACAATTTCCGCACAATCACACACATTTGGTCTACCAATTCTAGCTGGCATGAATGACACGACATTTGTGCTCCTTAAGTGTCTTATGTATGGAGCAGCTACCAATTGGGAGAGTTAAGTCCCTTTTTGGGCCATTTAATAACTCAAACAACCGAGGGTGTTATTGGTCTTTAATACCCCTTTGAGATGCACGCTACTGGGGAAATACCTAATGAGGTATCCCTTTAAGGCGTGTGTTACTGGGGAATCAGAAAATTGTTTAATAAATCAGTCACCAAGCACTCCTTTGAGACAGAGGGGACAATGGGGGGAAGATCCTAATATTTGATTGTTTTTAAAATGTTTATTTACACCGCGTTGAGTCCTGATCGATTGGACGATGCTGATGCATGTCTTTTATGATTTACTTCAATTGACTATTTCAACTAAGCTTAGTAGAGATTGTGAGTGATGAACCATTACTTGGAGCGAGTATTTGATTAAATGAAATGCAACATTTTGTTTTGTTTGAATTTGTGCTCTATTTGTTCCCTTGACATTGTGTTTTAGTTTAATTTGCTTAAGGACAAGCAAATGTTTAGCATAGGGGAGTTTGATAAGTTGTCACCTTTGATATGTTCTAGCTCTATTTTTTCATCGTTTTTATATTAATTGATGTTGAATTTCCTTTAGTTTTGTGAATTTGGTACTGCTCCTTTATTTTTTGGGATTTGTAGTTGTTTTGTGATTTTACACGGTCTACTCGTGTAAAATCACACGACCCGTGTAATTTGAAGCAAGGATGCGCGCACCCAGACAGGCCGTGTAAAATCACACGGGCCGTGTATGACGGTTATTTTTTTACAGTTTCGGGGGTTAAAGATGGAAACTGGAGATGGAACCAGGGACTTCTACAAAGACAATGGAACGAGAGGAAAAGATTGAAGATCGAGAGTAGAAGAAGAGAACAACTAAACAAGAAGAACAACTTGGAGATTGAGAGATCAAGATTCAAGAAACAATTGGAGTTCCTTTTTCTTCCTCTTTCCATTTTTAATTTTATCCTTAACGTTCATGTTAATAGTTTTTACTTTTATGATTAATTCAGTCATGAATCTTTAAATTCTCTTATTCTAGGAAGTTTGTTTCAACTTAGGATTTATGTATTAAACCTTATGTCTTTATTTCTAAATTCAATGTTGACTTAATTTCAGTAAAGTAATTTTGTCTAATATTGATTTGATCTTTCTAATCTAGGGTTTTTAATTGAATAATGATGGATGTTAAACTAAGTACTAAAAAGTGATGTTTAATATCTGAATTGCTAGATTAGACCTAATCGAAAGAACATCTAGAAATAGGATTCTTCGTTAGGAGTACTTGAGATTAACCACAGTGTTCATTGGGATTGAATTTGGTTTTTGGCATAGGAAACTGGTTTAAAAATTGGAATCAACACGTTGATTACTTCGAAAGAACTAATTGAAAATAGTGAGTTAATGTACTGGATCAATGATTTATTTCATAAGGATTACATGATTTCTTTGTTGAGACGAATTCCTAGAATATTAGTTCAAATTCTGCAAATCGTTCATTGAAATTTCTTTAATAACCAAACTTTCATATTTAATTGCTTAGCAAATTTAGGAGGTATAAATTTAGTAATTTGACCTAGTCCTTGTGGATCGACACTTGACTGCTGCAACTAAACCCGTACACTTGCGGAGCCTATCAGTGTTATAACTAGCTCCAAGTGCAGCTTAACCCCTCCACATTACAAGCATATTTAATCTTGTTCTATAGGTTGCAAGTGAATTGACATTGGAAAGTGATCTCTTATTTCTTATTTTTGTGAGAGCATAACAATCATATGGTCCCTAGGGATGGAACTTTTAATTCTATTTATAGTTGTAAATCTACCTCTGACAACTTGCCAAGTGATGTATGTGAATTCGGGGCAATTTCTAAGGAACCATATCAACTTATTCCAATTCACTTTTGGTTTGGATTACATGAACAATCCCCTTATAGAGTTATTGGTGAACTTTCTAGAGGAGTGTGCTATCCATATTGTTTTGTCTTCCTTTTCATAGTTACGTCTATAGTAAAATATAGCCCCAGTTATCCTATCAAATCCTCTATACTTGAATCTTCATTATTGATTCTTAATCAGCTCATCCACTTTAGCTCCAAGTTTCATCATATGCCTTAGATGAAACAAATTAGGATGCAAGTATAATGGACCCTTAGTGGACAAGTTTTCATACTAGATGGATGTGGTTTTTCCATTTCCGATGATGCTTTTTATTGAGGGTGTAACTTCAGGTCTTAGTTTGAGTAAATTATGTTAGGTCCAAGAGTCATTGGATCCATATTTTACTTCCTAGAACTGGAAAATTTTCTCCTATAGGTGTTTAATATGATTCCATTGCATCTATAGATTCTCTTTATCTACTATCAACTTCTATATTCTTTTGGCAATCAGCACTTTGTTAGTAACATGAATGGAATTGATCGCCAATCCTACTTGCTCCTTTAGGTAGCATAGATCTTCCAAGAGACTATAGCACCAAAGCTTTTGCATGGATCTCCATGCCATAAGAAGTTGCTTAACAACTTCCTAATGTCTTTTGCCAACTTTTTATGTAGAATTAAGTAGGAAATCCAACAGTTAAAGAGGTTAGAGAGGACAATTTTAATAAGTTGAGCTCTGCCTATATAGCTTAAGTCTTTGATGTACTAGTTTCTAAGTTTTCTCTCCACTTGTTCTAGCAGTGGTTTGCAGTCCTTATAGGAAGGTCTAGAAGTGGTGATTGGCACTCCAAGATAAGAGAAAGGTAGGTTGGTAGTTTTAATATGAGTTATATTCTCTAACTCTCACTTCAGAGGTTCCACCTCCTTGGAGAGTAATAGTAGACTTTTTCCAAAGTTAACTGCAATCTCTAAGAGGCTACTAAACTACTTTATAGAGTTGATTATTAGCCTTATTGAGGGTATGTCGGCTTTTAAAAAGAGCAATAAATCATTAGCAAGTGGCAGGATGAATAGCTTAAGGTTTCTACACTTCTTGTGATAATTGAATCCTCCACTAGTATTAATGTT
Organism: Erythroxylum tenue; assembly: GCA_027568955.1. Classification (NCBI taxonomy): domain Eukaryota; kingdom Viridiplantae; phylum Streptophyta; class Magnoliopsida; order Malpighiales; family Erythroxylaceae; genus Erythroxylum; species Erythroxylum tenue. The sequence continues at coordinate 23,283,642 of JAOSBM010000205.1, forward strand.
ATGGCTTATACAGATTGTAAACAAGTAAGGGGATAGAGGGTCCCCTTACGTGAGTCCCTTTTCCCTCTTTCAAAGATGGTGTAGCTTCTCCATTAATAAGTATACTGAAAGTGGGTGTCGTTGTATACTCTCAAGAATTTCCCAGGGAATCTCATAGCTTCCATAGCTAGCATGAAAAAATTCCAATATACTGAATCAAAAGCTTTCTTGAAATCAACTGTTATTGTACACACATTTTTCTAACTCCCTTTCTCATATGGCATTTGAATAAATCCTAAGCAATCATGATGTTATCATCCGCATTTCTTCCTTAAATGAATGCACCTTGTGTTGTTGAGGCTAGGGAACTCAGGTTTTAGCCTTGATACTAGCATTTTGGAGATGAGCTTGTAGATGGAATTGCAATAGGAAATTGGTCTGAGCTCCTTTATTTTGCTAAGATTGTATGTTTTAGGCATAAGGCAAATAAATGTATGATTGAAAACTTTCAACATTGTGCTCATCCTGAAGAATTCTTAGATAACTTTAGAGGTTTGGTTTCTAATTCATATCTAGGCAATTTTGAAAAGGTGCCCATTCATTCCATCAGGACCAGGTGCTTTGTTTGGATTTAGTCCTTTGAGAGCGTCCTCCATATCCTTCAGACAAAATTCTCTTATTAGGGCTTCAACCTCCTCAGTTCTGATTATATTCTTCATAAATGATTGTAGTAGGAAGTTGGGAGAGGTTGTGGCTTTTTTGGATCTAAACAATTTGATGAAGTATTGTTTGGCTATGTGTTTTACTTCATTCTGACCCCATGTTAGATTTCCTTTTTCATACTCTATGTAATTGATCCTATTCATGTTGCTTTTTTGCAGAGATAGTTTTGAAGTAAAATTTGCTACATCTATCACCTTCTTCAATCCACTAAATTATTAATCTTGCTTTAAAATTGAATGCTAAGTTGTTAGTGTTAAGAGTTAATCCTCCTGTGCTTTCTTTTGAAATTGCTTTAGCCTCTCATTATGTGGATTTAGATAGGATTCTCTTTCAGCCTATAAAAAAGTGTCCTTAGTAACCTTGATTTTGTGTTGTGATTAGAGAAGATTTAGTTATGTAGGTCTTTTAGAGCTTTTCTATTAATGCATAATTTTTTGCAGCATCTGTATTGTTCATGCCCCTTTATATTTTCTAGAGATCTTTGTTCTACTAGCTCTTAGTAGCCTTCACATTTTGATAGGTAGTTAAAGAATCTTAATGGAGAGATCTTTCTAGAGTTATTGGTGAGTTTTAGTACCTCTATGGTGTAGTGATCAGATTTTAGGGAGGCTCTAAAATTTTCTTCAAAGTTTTGAACATGTATCAGCCATTTACGGTTCACTAAAGCCCTATCTAGTTTCCTTATCAGTAACCATTTCCCTTGCTGACTGCTTATTCACCTGAAGAAGTGTCCTTTGAAGTGAATCACACGTTAATACAATAGTTAATAACAATACGCAAACAACACAAGAAGGGGGGTTGAATTGTGAAA
>JAOSBM010000205.1:23324867-23336626 GCA_027568955.1 Erythroxylum tenue
TTGATTGAATTTAATTGCTCAAATCTTCATTAATACCCTTAAAACCACAAGATATATATGCAAACGCAAATTAATTACCAATATATTGATCCATATCCTACTAAATACAAATTGCGTCGCAGTCAAATACGTGATTTTAGCTGTAACATTAATTGTTAATAGATTACGTTCTTCGCTAGACATTTCTTCAACTACTTCTACTAAAAACAATAAGCAATTAAGTCCGTTTGGTCCTTTCGTATGCTGGTAAGTAATTGCAAGTAATAACAAATAACCTACAAGCTAGTTGCGGTCAACCACATTTGGTAAACTCATGCAACTCCTTACTTTGGCCATATTGTCAAAAATGCTAAACTTAGACAAAAGAGTAAGACTCAAACTCCACATTTATTAGCATAATCTTGGGAACTTATCACAAAATTTAATATTTTTGTGCTTGGGGTAGGACCTTCAAGATTTTTTTTAATAATCAAATGACTTTTTGATGAGTTTAGGTGCAATTTTTATTAGAAATATTATGATTGATAAACACATATTTCTGAAATTTGGTTTCAAACATTACTTAAATAGTCATTCTTTCCTAGAGTTATATGACTATTAATATTTGATTAATGGTAATTGTTACTTCTCAAATTATTATTTGATTGATGATAAGGTTAATGACATTATAATTTGCTTATAATTTTATGGAATTTACATCTTGAATAAAATTTAAATTAGAGGATTAGAGTAAGAAAATTCTAATTCTAGATAATTCAAATTTACAAAATTGTTATAAATTATTACAATTTAAATTTTAAGTTACTATTTTAAGTTGATTAAAATTATATTTTTAATTATGACTTAATAAACAACAACTTTGATATTTACTTTTTTTTGTTGAAATCTGCTTAATGTTCTTTTTTGTAAATTAAATATTGTATTAAAACCTTAAATGGGAAACTACAGTTTTGCACTATTGTCCATATCTGAAATGCATTGTTTCTCCACATGCTTAAATCTCATACACTTCAATCTACTTAAGTCTCATATGTGTCCCTTAGCAATACGCTTTGTTACAATCTTAACTAATAAGTCCTTCTTAGTTCTTTCCATGCTTTAAACCAACCCAAGGCTTCTTTTGTTGTTTCCTTCAAAAATACCTTAATTTGGTAAAGAGTCCATCAAAGGGGAGTTGCAAGTCTTGATAGCATATCTTCATGTTTGCAGCTTTGTGGTTGCAAGTTAGGAGGTATATCCTTTTTGCAATTTACATGTGTGTTCCATGATTTCTTTTTCTTATGTAGTTTTTTTATTCTTCTAGTATGTCAGCTATATCTCCTTTCCCTTATATGTTGAGGGGTTTTTAGAAGCAATCGCTTGTTGCTTCAATGTGAGTGTTGCCCTGTTTTTATTCTATTTCTTATGATTTTTGTTCCTTCTCTTTATACTTATGAATCAACATTGATGTGTAGATTTTGTGGCTTAGTCTACTCAAATTTGCCTATGGTATGATTTGAAACCATTAAAGGTATTATCCCCAAATCTTATGGTTTTCTTTCCACTATTATTAATTTTCAAATCCTTAATTGGTTGTGCTTTCCGTTTCTCCAAATTGGTTCTTAATGATTGTTAGTTTGTGGTTAGTTTAGATTCCACTTCCTTCTTATTTTATGGCTGCATTATGTATATTTTTCACAATCGCAACTTCCCTTATTCCTTGAATGATCTTGGTAAAAAGGTAATAGTTTTCTTGTTTTTGATTCTTGAATCTTTTATAGTTCCTTTCTTTCCTCAATTCAAACATTAGAAATGTGGTTCCTATTTTAAGCACCAACCTATCATTGGTGATCTTGTTTATTTTCTGCATGTGAATCCATTCCAATGTTTCTTTTATATTGATTGGAGTGTACTGCATATTGAATTCCCTCAACAGTTTCCTCTATGTTTTGGAGGAATAACTACATGTGAACATTGTATGATCCTCTTAGTTATGATAGGTAGAATATGCAGTTTTTTGGGCCAATCCAGCTCATTCTGTCTAAGGTAGGAAGCTTGTTTTGAATTTTTAACCATATGAAGAATGTATGTTTAAGAAATTGTTGCTTAAGCCAGATCATTTTGTACCATCCAACTTGCTAAGCAATAGGGGTGCATAGATTATAACAAGTAGCCACACTGAATTTTTTAGAAGGATCGCTCATCTAGATTACAATGTCTTCTTTACTCTGATATAGTTTGTAGGAAGGTAGGGGAGACTAACAACTCCTCATAAGGGTACCCACCATTGATTATCTTCTATGACTTTGCAGACCTTGGAATTTATGGGAAGAATATGTTATTAAAAGTTGTAAATAGGTTGGAGGTAAAGTGGTTTTGATTTTATCCAATTATCAAATTAAAATTGGTTTTTTTAATCTATTCCCTGTTAGATAATTGATCTCTTACCCTATTACTCCCCTCAAGCTTAGGATAAATTTAGTGATAGATGAGAAGTTTGAAATTGGTTTCATCACCTAAAAGTTGTTATTCTTAATGTACTCTTCTTGTATCCATATGACCCCTAGTCCTGCTTTGCTATTGTATAAGGTCCAAATTTATTTTGCCATTAAAGCTTTATTAAAATCTAATTTTTAAGTCGTCTTGTGCTTTTGGGAGGTAGATGTTCCTCTATTTAATTTTAGGAACTCCTTTATTCAATCCAACTCCACCTTACAAAAAATTTCTTAGGCCCTTTTAATCTCTTTAGTTATTTTGGCTAGTAGGGCAACATGTGAACTCCAGTAGATGTACATCCCATTTAATATGAATTTAATCAGTTTTATAGTTCTACATAAGATAAATGTTTTGTTATCCAGCCTTTTTGCCACTAAAATTGCACCAAATATTGGTTTATAATCCTAATAGGAGATCTTTATTGTTGAAATAGGAAGCCTAAGGTATTTTATTAGGGTTTTGGAAAGTTGTAAACCCACTTTTTTTGTTAGGGATTATTCTAGGAGAGAGGGGGTAGAGGAGATGAAAGTATGACTTTTCCTTATATTTACTATCAAACCAGACCATTTATCAAATTGGTTTAGGTTATCCAATAATAGTTCAAGTGAGTTTTTATCTACTCCACAAAGAAGGAGCAAATCTTATGTGACTGCTATAGTGAAAATCTTTGATATTCGAAATTTGTAATGGTAGAAAAAAGGACTATCTTAGACAATTTGGTTAGGGATGACAATGGGCAGCCCATGGCCAGGCCTAGGCCCAAACCCAGCCGTCTCAAGCTTAGAAGAGATAGGCCTTGAGTTAACCCAAACCAGGACCCGATTAAAGAAAAAAAATTGGTAGGGCTGGCCCATGGGCCTACCCATTGCCATCCCTAAATTTGGTAAGAAATACACCTAGTCAGAACCTCAATGGTCATCAAGAATAGATATGGATATAATTTTATATAGGAGATTACGATAAGAAATAAGTTTATAGCCTTGGAATGAAGTAGGGTTAGGGACTATACAGATTAAGTGGAGGAGGGTTTTATTCAATTCTTTAAGGAGGGTATCGAAATCAAAGAATTCTTAGACAAGGTTGCAAATATGAGGTTTTAAAAAGTTCTAAGATTTTTTAAAGAAAAGTGCATTAAAGGCACCCGATTCTATGGACTTATTAGGATTGATGATGAAAAGGAAATTTTTAATCTTGAGATTGGTTTCTGGGAAGGTTAGGCTTTCTTGTTGATTTTGGATTAGGGGATGAGAGATAAATTGAGATAGTTGAGCTGGAGAGATAGTAAAGGGGGATGATGAGCCTATAAGGTCTTTAAAATAAGAGAAGACCAAATCTTTCAGGTTTTCTTAGACAAGAGGTATCCAAGATTCAAAAATTTTTGTTTGCATTTTTTATTTATTGAAAGCTTTTGTAAAAGAAGGTTGAATATAAGTCACCCTCTTTTAACCAATTAACTCTTTTTTTTTATCTTAAGAGGCAGTTATAAGCCTCTAGTGCTGATAAGTAGATGTTTAGTTTGTTTCTCTCACATTTCCTTAGTTCTTTGTTTCATGGGTCCTTATAGTATTGAGATTGGATTGTATTTAGGTCAATTATATTTTCTACTACTGCTTTACTTATATTGTTTTTGAAGTGTCCCTTATATAACTTTCTTAAATCTTCTTTGACGATTTTCAATTTGGAGGCTAGATTTTTTGCTTCCTACCCTTCAACCATAGCATTCAACACTTTCTTGATTCTTACTTTATAGCCTTTAACCTCTATAGGAAGTTAAAGAAACTGAATTGAGTCTTACTTTCCTTATATGTTGGTCCACTCTAATTTCCAGTGAAGAATGGTTTGAAATACTTGGGTTGTTGAACCAACTTGAGCAATTGGGGAACTTTTCCATCCACTTTGAGTTGACTAGCTCTCTGTTTAGTTTCTTCCTAACTTGATATTACCCCTATTTGCTTGTCAGATCAGGTAAATAAGTTATCCTTATAACTAAGGTCTATCATTCTAGATGAATTTAGGCAATCCTTAAGTTTTTTTTGTCTATTTTCCTTTCCTTAACTCTTAGTCCTTCTGGCTGGAAGGAGTTCAATATATAGTTGAAGTCTCCTAAGACAATTTACAGTTCCTTAATATTCTTCCCCACACTTACAATATCTCTATATAAAATGTCTATTGGAATGCATGATTATTATCATGTACATAGGTGATATGGATTTCTTATACAACAATGTAGAGAATATTTCTACATGTATGTACTGGACAAATTACTAGGAATTAAGGATTTTCACTACCTTAGGACATAGGCAAGTATAATTTTTCCTAGCCTATGGTGTGCACGATTTGATAGAGTGCTTCATTGATTTCCTAGGAACTTTAGCCTTTTCTTTATAACTGATTCGCTGATCTTGGTTAAGCAAGCCTATTAGAAATGGATTTTTGACCTTGAAAAAGTCCTTCATGTCTTACTAATTTTTTAAGGGAAATTTAAGTCCCTTGTAGCTAGAAGTTTTTCATCTTCCCTTAATCTGTGGATAAATAATAAGTTAATAGGTTTAGCTTTCCTTTCAACTTCCACACATATTTTCGCAAATCATATTCTTTTCATTCTAGTTGTCTGTTCATCTAAGCTTAGTGGCTTCCTTATTACATTTGTTAGGTAGCTCAAAACCATGATTATCCAATATTCTAGTGGTATATTGGGAAGCAAATCCACAATAGGATAGTCCTTAGAGCTTCTTTGTTTAGAGCCATGTCGAGGTCCATTTCCTAATGAACATAGGCTTACCATCCAGTTCCATGGACCTAGTTCCATCATCTATATCAATACTTTAAAATCTCTGAATTTGAATAGAAATACTCCTTTTATGTATGAAGATTTGTTCTAATCCAAACTTAGTCCGTATGGTCTCAATCCAAGCTTTGATTGTTAGGTAGGAGGACCTTTTATCTAGAAATAACCCCACTATAGTATGGTCTTTCATTTTGTTACTCCAACAATATTTCCAAAAGGGGAGAGATAAATTGGGATTCTATTGTGAGTGAAATTTGAATTAGTTTGACTTTTAGCTCATCATCATTTGTTACTTATTTCAAGGATTTTAAATGCCTGCTTGGGAGAGAACTAAGAGAGGTTGCTATCACCTGATACTAGGAGACAGTTATAAAGGAATTGCTATTAGGAGATTGAAATTTTGACGAGCTAAGGAGTGTTCTGGAGGTGGGAGAGGAAAGAGAAAGTGTAAAGGGAAGAATGTCATTTTTAATCCTTTGACAAAGAGAGTTGAAATGGAAGGGTGAAATAAGAGAAGGAGAAAACTATTGAAGCCTGATTTACAGGAGAGTAGAGAAAGTTAGAGGTAGGGAGAGAAAGAATGCCAGATTCAATGTTTACATAGAAGGGAGGTGAGTTGAGCTTGTGGGTGATAGTTGTTAGTTTATGCTTTTGCAGCTAATCGGTTGGTTGCAATTTGATGTATGGCATTATTATTTAATTAATGAGCAGGCATTCTTTATCTTTGTGTATTAAATTAATTACATTTGATGTTTTAATACTAAAGGTAAAATCTTTTGAATAATTACTGTGTAATTGAAATTATAATGAAATCATAATTGTGAGATTCAATTTACATTTACGTATTGTTCCTAAATATTCCTAGTTATAGTTTCATCAAGATAGGATATGTTGAAACGGTAAAGCTAGCTCACATTATATTTCTTTCTTATGAAGAAAGTAATTGATCTCTTAAATTAAAGTATGGAGATACCTAAACTCATGTGTAGGTGATTATTAGAGAATAAATCATTGAACTGACCTGACTATGAGAATATCAAATGAAATATTACTTATGTGTCTGTGGATTTTCTCATAATGATGGTTGTATAATTAACCATTATAGTTAAGATTACTAAGGTATCTCGTGTAGGAATTACTATGTTTGATGCTACTTATGAACTATCCAATGATAATTCAGTCGGTAGTACTTAGATGGAGTATAAATCATATCGAAATAATTGAGTAAGTTTATCACTTTAAAGTAATTAGAAAGAATGTTCTACTATTCTTGATTAGTTGTAATTTATGGAATTCTCTAAAAAATTGAATTGACATTTTAAAAAATATTTTTAAATATCAATTATAAATCAATTACTAATTAGCAAGAACGAACATGATTGGATGAAAAACATAGACAACGTATCTATACTCAGTCCAATTGGAACATTAGATGACGAAAAGATTAAATTATGCATCAAAACCATGCATAGACAGATTAAGTCAAACCACTTTAACATTCCTGATATTTAGGTGGTCATAACATGTTGTTGGATATCAATCTTGATCTACGATTATAAATTGTTTAATTGGAGAATTAAAAATAAATTAAAAGAGTTTTAATTTATTTGATTCTAATTGTGAATTATAATTATAATTTATAGTCATCGTCGATTACTCATTAAACAACCACTTGTGAAGGAAAAATAAATTTTAGTTAAGTTGGACTTCATTATAAAGTTTTAAAAACTTTAGGGATCAAATATGAGATATTTGATTTTATTAAAATTAAATTAATTATAATTAGAGTATGATTTTAAATATAATTAAGGAATTTAATTTTAATAAAAATTTTAAAACCCTAATGCCTTTTTTCTATAAATAGGAGTAAGTATCAAGAAGCTAGCACTTCTGCTTATTTTCACTCAAATGTTGAGAAGCTATTCTGTGGATACTATTAGAGACTGAACAAGTGAATAACTCGTGGTTGGCAAATCAGAAAGACTTTTAAAGGATTTCAACAGGAAATGTGAATCAAGTACGAATTCTTATTATACGATTCGTATTTGTATTTTTATTCAAGTTATTCAATTATCAAAATCTGAATAAAATTTTTTTAAAATTTTTTTTCTAATGAGCTCGTGATTCAATCATGGTTAATTTTTAACAATAGTCGAGGCTAGCATGGGTACAGAGACGGTAGCCAAAGTGGAAGTTGGGAAATTAGGGTGTTTATTGACTAAGGCATCGGTTCAGACTTACTCCGTACCTATAAGGCATGGAGTAGTTTGAGAGTTTTCAGGCAAGAAAATTGGTTAAAAAAAGATCCGATGGATAAATGTTTAGGTGATTTTCCAATGAAAGGATTTTTTAAAAGAGAGACAAGAGCATTTCTATCCTCTATTTTGTTTCAGTGTTAATTAAAGTTAAAATAATTTAACGGATAAACTCAAAACAAAAACAAAAGAATGTACCAACAAGCGCTTTGGACAAGCATAAGACCATATATTTTGGCTTATTCTAAGTTTTTTTTTATTTATTTATGGTAGAATATGCGAAGAAATTGATGTTACATTCTATACATAACAATGGATTGTTTTTTACTTTAAAGGTATAAGACAGTAAAAGGACAAAAGAAGGGTGATAAGATCCATGTGGGACCGGTAGCCGGGAAATATTAAGACAAAGATATTAAGCACAGTCAATGCTCAAGCATCTCGCTCTTTACTCTTTCATGCTTTGTTCTCAAAAGACATAAACAGATAGAGAGGCACGCACAAAACCCGAAGCCGAAAACGACCCTTGTTTCTTATATATATGTTTATGTTATGCCCATTATACACAGAAAAGAGAGAGAGCATTTCCTTTCCTTCTACTAAATCTCTGCAACACCCACTCCACCGCTGTCTTTGCTTTGTTTAAGTTTCTTCGGCCAGCCAAATTGGTGGTAAGTAAATGCAGGTAAAAGGAGACGCTTAAGCGTCTTTCTTAAGTAGTAGGTGGTCTCAAGGTCGTGGAGTCCTAAGAGAAATTTCATGTGAGTTCCTTCTCATTCCTTTCCTATTTTCTACCTGAGAATTCTTTACATATGCTTTTTCTTATCAATAAAAGGAATGGTTCAGACTTCGTTGAATTCTTATTTTGTCAAAACGTTTTACTTTTTGTGTTGGCTTGGGAATTTGATGACCTTGGCTTAAAGTTCTCTTTGTTGCAATTTTAATAAACGATCATGTGGCCTGAAAGTTCCCGTTAACTATGGATTAATCTACTTGGTTGTGATTGATGGTGAGGCCGACCTTTTACTAAAGTGGCATTTGTTTCAAAGTAGCGATTGACGTTAACTCTAATTTTCTGAGGGAAGAAGAAAATTTCTCAAATTAACATTGAAGAGAAATTACCTTTTTTTTTTTACCTTATCAGCGTGATACTTGCTCATAAGATTTAAGAAATTATCATAATCAGAATGATTGAATAAATCCTTCATTTCACATGCATTGACACAGGTTTTGGTACCAATATTACAACATATTATTGAACTCTTTCTGATTGGGAGAAGCTCTAATTTGAGGACTTAATGTTGTATCCTTCACTAATTGGTGTGATGCGGCTGAATGTAACTATTGTTTTTAATTTTCAACTGTTCTAATGGCATGACTACTGTTTTTTGACATTGGGATCTGCTTTTTGAGATGTTAAAAAGGGTCGCTAACTGTCAAAGATGCCTACTGGAAAGACCAGATTGGGCCAGCTATGAAGCACTGGAATGCTGAAAACTATGAGTTTCACCTGTTCCAAATATTGTCTGAAAGATCTAAAATGCTAACATGTTGATCCTAACCCTCTATTGTTGTTACTGTTCTTGATATGAGTGCATAATATCCATCTATGTGATGATAAAAATGATGTTACTTCTAACCTATTATTGTTGTAGATCTCAGAGACAAAAGCTTTTGGAGCAAACAAAAGCATCACTTATGGAGATGGAACACAACAGTGGAGTTACTTTACCAGTTTTAACTCCTTTATCCTTGAACTATGAAAGTTTTGACTTAAATGAATGGTTTGCTTCTTTCTGCAATGGGAATATCTCAACCATAAACTGGGGAAGCTCCAATGGGCTGAAGGAAATAGCTCAGTCTTCAATATGGCCTGTTGATTTCTCAGCTTTCACACCAGATGCTCAACAAGAAATAATAAGCCCCTTTTCGGACACCTTGTCTACTCCTAATCAATTGCATGCAGATTATATTGAAGCTCAAGCACACAGATCTGTTAATTTTGGTACTCATTTCCTACAACTACCTACACAATCTGCATTTGCTATTAACAAGCCAGATAGGAAAACTCCTGGGTTAAAAATGTGTAGCGATGATTGTTCTGTTATGACCTCAACACAGTTTCAAAGGCCATTGGAAATGGGGACCCAGGAGTCTCCAAATGTATTTCTTAACAGTGCAAGTACTCCACTATCTTGCAGGACCTCTCAAAGGGTCTCAACTTCAGCTTCTTTTAGTGAAACTGGAGAACTGGTTAATCTGGAAAAAGCTGTACAGCAAAAATTTGGAGGATCTATTGAAGACCAGAGTTCTGTTTCCTTAACAAACGAGACTCTTGGTGAACTTCCGCAAAGAGAAACTAGCTTGGAGAGACTGCCTGAAGGTTTTGAACTATGCGATTTAACAACAGATATATCCTACTACAGTTCAATTGATGATCCTTCTGAGTGGTTTACTCCATCGCCAAGCATTAGTGGGATGAAAAACATGGGGATTGAGAATGAGTTGCAGTCAACAAGAATTACTTCAACAACATCTCATGTGGTTGGAGATGTTTTACTGGACAATTTGTTCAAACATCCTGTTAATTCAGTGAAAAGTCCCATTGCCGATAGTACTTTTTCTGATGTACATCAGAACTCTGTAATTGCTAATGGTGATGATAACACATTAGAAGGTTTAGGACTGGAAGTTTGGTGTGGACAAGATGGGGGTTACTGCGAAAATTTTTTGAAGCCAGTGATGGGTTGTAATCTTTTAGATGTTAGCACAAGCGCTTCAAAAGCCACGCCAAAGTTGGATGCTGGTTCCATCCTTAGCCCAAGGAAAGGATTGTTCTCAGAGTTAGGAATTGAAGAGCTTCTAGATGGCGGTAGTAATTCTACTTGTGTTTCTAAATCTAGTACTAGTGATCAGGTATCTACTGTCAAGAAAAGAAGAATTGGAACTCCAATGACCATTGATAATCAAGTTCATTCAGTCTCTGTTTTGTGCTCTAGTGATATAACTAGGCAGAATTTTGACAGCTTAGGCACAACAAAGGATCTCTCAAGGAAAGAGTTCTTTCCAAAGTCACAGGTTGGTTTATGGATTGATGATAGCTACAGCATCAGCACTCATAATACTGTTTTGGAGAGACCTAAGAAGCTTGAGGAGCAGGGAAAGGCCATGAAGAAAAGAGCTAGGCCTGGAGAAAGTAATCGACCAAGGCCAAAAGATCGTCAACAGATTCAGGATCGAATTAAAGAGTTGAGAGGAATTATCCCTGACAGCACCAAGGTATGCAATCTTAAGTCTTTTCTTTTGGGGGAGGGAGTTATGAAATAAGCTGCTTCGAGATAGAGGCTGCATTACTGATGTATTTCCCATATTTTTCATATAACAGTGTAGTATTGACTCTTTACTGGACCGCACCATCAAACACATGCTTTTCTTGCAAAGTGTAACAAAATGTGCAGATAAGCTGAAGCAAACTAATCAACCAAAGGTAAGGAGCTCTGTGGGTCTACTTAATGTTTTTCATTCTACTCAAGGAAACAAGCTTACATCTTGTGATCCTATTTGACAATCTTTTTTTATATATATAGCTGTTTGGCCAGGAAAACATTACAGTTCTGGAAAATGACATGAAACGTGGTGCTGGTGCTATGTGGGCACTGGAAATCGGTGAACAAACCATGGCTTGCCCTGTTATAGTTGAAGAACTTGGTCCAGCTGGCCTAATTTTAATAGAGGTATAAAATACAGAATTTGAGAGTTCTTTCCTGCGTGCCTGTTATGGACCTTAACATCTGACTCCACTATGTATATTTTCCTTTATTAATTTCCAGATGGTGTGTGAGGATCGGGGCCTTTTTCTTGAGATTGCAGATGCAATAAGAGACTTTGGTTTGAACATATGGCAGGGAGTTATGGAAACGAGAGAAGATAAAATATGGGCTCGCTTCATTGTTGAGGTATAAAAGACACTACCGAATTTTGTTTGTGGACTTTATGAATTATTATTGTGCATAATAAGTGAGGTGACATGTTTTGCAGGCAAAGACTCAAGTAACGAGGGTTGAAATATTTTTGTCTCTTCTGGAGCTTTTGCATCAAACATCCACCAGTATGATGGATTCAACAAATTTTCCTACTGATGCTTTTAAAGGGAGGATTCCCTTGTTAAACAATTATCACCAATCAACATCACATTGTCCTATAACCATGGCTGAGAGACATCAATGATTGTCTTCTGAAAC
>JAOSBM010000205.1:23343740-23355184 GCA_027568955.1 Erythroxylum tenue
GATCTCCATTGGTCGTTATGGTTTGATTCTTTGTATAGACACATGGATCCTGGCTTCGGGAACGTCCCGGAACAAAAAAAAAAATTTCCGCACCGCGTGTAAGTGTTACACGCACCGGGATTTTCCTACAAGATTAGCATTTTCTTTCAAATTCTGGGAATGCCTGAATGCAGGCACTTGACCTGCACAACCCATTTATGCAAGACACACATTGCACACTCATCAATAATTGCAAACATATAAACATTTATTTATACATAATTGAATAAATGGACTATGTACAATGCATGCTCAATGACAATTCCGGGTGCTACTTTACACTACCCAGCAGCTTGGTATCAAATCCATGTATCAGCAGCAAAGGTTTGTCACTTGGATTTTCAATTCAATTTTATATTTATGGCTCAATTGAACTTATTTCACCCTCGCGGGGCACGGACTCGGATATCACTCATGATGTCGGGTTCGAGTCATTGCGAGAGTGGGGTGCTACATTTATGTGGTATTAGAGCCTAAAATTGCTATCTTATATGGCCATTCTAAAGACCTCAAAGACAAATTCTATCTTCTGAGGGGTCAATAATGGAACAGAAGATAGGTCAAAAAGACAGAAGATAGCAAAAAGACTGAAGGAAGGGGAAAATTGCTATAACTTTCCGTACAGATATCTGATCAAGGTGTTCTTTATATGGTTCAAAAGAAGACTTCTAGATATACAACTTTCATGAAGACTTCGAAGACAAATTCTATCTTCTGAAGGGCCAAAAATAGAACAGAAGATAGGCTAAAAAGACAGAAGATAGCAAAAAGACAGAAGATAGAAAAAAGACAGAAGGAAGGGGAAAATAGCTATAACTTTCGATACAAATATCTGATCAAGGTGTTCTTTATATGGTTCGAAAGAAGACTTCAAGATCTACAACTTTCATGAAGACCTTGAAGACAAATTCTATCATCTAGAGGGTCAAAATTTGACCAGACTATATAGGATGAACACTAACATAGAAGATGTTTATGAACAGTAACACAGAAGATGTGCATAGTATACTGTTATCGACAAGAGCAGTCCAAAAATGTTTGAAGTTTATCTTTTGAATCACTGAACCAAATTGAATGATTTTGGAGGCATTAGAAACTTAAGACAATGGGGGACATTTTTCTGGAAGAAAGTTTTATGTTAGAATGTTTAAGGGTATTGTTGGTAAGATACTTAAGTATAAAAGACATAAGGCATAAATGGAAGGGCAAATGGGACAATTCTCAATCATTAAGGGCATAATTGGAAGAAGAAGTGTTGTCTTGATTATAAATGAAGAATAAAAATGTGAATAGGAGGATAAGCAGTAGAGAATAACGAAAATGAGTAAGAAAAAAAGAAGAGAGTTTGGTGGTTTGAGAAAAAAGAAGAGAGTTGAGCTAGGGTTTAATTCTTCTTAGTCTTCAAGAAAGATCTTCAAGTTGTTCAAGAAGAGAAAAAGGAAGAGGATGAAAAGAGCTTCCATTTGAGCTAAAGATCTCTTCATTTGGTGGAGAATCAAGGGAGGATCATTTTAAATCTTTTGGATTTTTGGAAGGATTCTAGTCCATAAAGTTTAGAAAATGCTTGGGTTTAAATCTTCTAGAATCAATTTTTTGATTTTACATTATGAGATTTTCAGTTAGATTCCTATTGGATGAGAATTTGGATGGTATAAGATCATATGAGGTTAGAAAAGAGATGACGAGAAATTGAGTTATGATATAAAGTAACCAAATGTTCTTGAGGTGTAAGCTTATGAATAAGCTAGATACATGCAAAGGGTAAAGATTGAAAGGAGAATTTAGAGAGATTGTGTACAAATGAAGTGTAAAGCTAAGTTCAATTAGACACATATGAATTATGAAACGGGAATGAGCATAATATGTCTTCTAGAACATATACCCGTGATTGTCATTGAGCATGCATTGTACATAGTCCATTTATACAATTATGCATAAATAAATGTTTATATGCAATTATTGATGAGTCTGCAATGTGTGTCTTGCCTAAATGGGTTGTACAGGTCAAGTGCCCGCATTCAGGCGTTTCCAGAATTTGAAAGCAAATGCTAATCTGGAGCGTACTGTGAGTAGACCGAGATGGTCTCACTTCATTGTTTGCTTTGTTTCATTTTGTATTAATTGACTACTTAATGTGATTGACTGTGTGGGTTTCCAGACAGGAGATCCGATAATTATGATGTTGATTTAGATATTTAAGTGCTACTTGAATGTAAATTGGATGAATTATGTGTACTTAATGTGATTGTTAAATGTGTTAGGAATGTGTATTTGCGTATGAATGAAAGTGTGAATTCTCAACTTTAATGTTGAATGCCATACTAAGGTCCGATGATATGAGAAATTGATTGAATGGGATATGTAAATGTGAGTGATGCATTCCATTGCATGAATGTATGAAATATAATGGCAGTTGTGACCAGAGTAGCCAACGATTAGAGCTTAAAACTGAACGAGTGAAAATTAGCCCCGAGCTCAAAAGCGATTCAGAGCCTCAGGCTCAACGTTTAATGAGCCCTGTATGGGACAGTTATCAATGAGCCCTATATGGGACAGTTATAAATGAGCCCTAAATGGGATAGTTTAGGCACTCAGTCACAACAAAGTAACAAATGGAAAGAGAGTCTCATGTGCACTGCATATGCATAATATGAATGATTAAGTGTATTGAATGTGAAATAATGTGAAATGTGAAATAAAGTGAGATGTGAGAATTATGTGTTATGTGACAGGGTGAGCCATCAATGATGATCACTCATTGAGATTGCAAAACTCACCCAAAATTTGCAAATATTTTTCCGGATCAGAAGAATACCCCGTTAGGCCAACGGGAGTATACCTACAGCATTAAAGTGAAGGATAAAGGTCGGGATCAGTTCACGTCTGCATTGCATTTCTCTATTTCGTATTGAATTGTATATTCCGCTAACTTTTGTATAAACTTTTATTCCGCCATTTCTTTAAAATAATGTATTCCGAAATTCTGTTCAATGTGTATACAATGGCTTTATGGTGGAAGGTAAAGACTTTATGATGTTATGTAATTGTGAAAGGGCCCAATTGGCTATTGAAATTTCTATCGATTGTACTATTATGATTGAAAAGGTTTATGAATGAAAGTGGACTGATTTGAATTGTGAATTTCGGCAAAAATGTGTGTATGTTATTGATTTCAAAAAAAAAATTATACCAACTTTTGAATGATTGAGTGCTTTAGCACGCCACCCTCGCGGGGCACAAACTCGAATATCACCCACGATGTCGGGTTCGAGTTAATTCAGGATTGGGGTGCTACATTTATATGATATCAGTGCCCAAAAGTACTATGTTATATGGTCATTATGAAGACCTCAAAGACAAATTCTATCTTCTGAGGGGTCAAAAGTGGAACAGAAGATACGCCAAAAAGACAGAAGATAGCAAAAAGACAGAAGGAGGGGGGAAATTGCTATAACTTTCCCTAAAGATATCTGATCAAGGTGTTCTTTACATGGTTCGAAAGAAGACTTCAAGATCTACAACTTTCATGAAGACCTCGAAGACAAATTCTGTCTTCTGAAGGGTCAAAAATAGAACAGAAGATAGGCCAAAAAGACAAAAGATAGCAAAAAGATAGAAGGAAATTGAAAATTGCTATAACTTTCCCTACAGATATCTGACCAAGGTGTTCTTTATATAATTAGAAGGAATACTTCAAGATATACAACTTTCATGAAGGCCTCGAAGGCAAATTCTCTATTTGGAAAGGCCAAAAATAAAACAGAAGATAGGCCAAAAAGACAGAAGATAGCAAAAACACAAAAGGAAAGGGAAATTTGCTATAACTTTTGCTACAGATATCTGATCTAGGTGTTCTTTATATGGTTTGAAAGAAGACTTCTAGATCTACAACTTTTATGAAGACCTAGAAGACAAATTTTGTCATCTATAGGATCAAAATTGGACCAGACTATTCAAGATGAACAGTAACACAGAAGATGTTTATGAACAGTAACACAGAAGATGTTTTACAATTTGCATAACTTTCAGCTCCGATGTCCAAGGATTCCATACTATAAACCATTGGAAAGATAGAAGAAAGATATATAACTCTCGAGAAGGCAACTTTTCCAACATCTATCTAGATCAATCCCAAATTTTCCCCTAAAGTCCAAAGATGAATTTTACATTCATCCACCATTGTACTGCACCCAGTTCTCAACTTCATGAAATTGTGAGACTCTTAGAGACAACATTGAAATTAGATTTCTTCATAAGAGTCATATGTTTCTAGTGTAATCCAAGCAAAGAATCATCTCATTTGGATAACTAGAAAAAAAAAGTTGGGGCTAACAGACCGAAGCACCCTCAGTGAAATTTTCCATATCACTACCAATTTTGTTTCTAAATCTTTCCTTATCACAACTCATACCAAGATCACTCTTTCTACTCCATCTACTTCTCATTTTCAATAAAATCACATTTAACATCAATTATACCTAGAAGTTGTCAATGAATGCATGTACCACTTTTTTATGTGCAAACATTCAATATGTATATGCATATATGCTAACATTATGCATGAGCTAGAAAATGTATTTCCTTAATCTCTCTTTGATCTCACATGTACTGAAATTTCAGGTCCTAACCCTTAATATGAGAATGGGATGTTACACAGTCCCTCTTCTACTTATGAACTTATGTTTAATTCTTGTTAAGTCCTTGTACTCTTTCTAAGGTTGATTCATTTTTAATATTCAAAAGAAAAGATATTATGATGTTTGTGCAACACTGAAAGAAGATATTCTACTACTAATAAGATATCTAAGCAAAAAAAATGTGTGTGTGTGTGTATATATATATATATATATATATTTTCAAGTAATACACATATCTTATATAGTTATACATATTTACTATATTTAGAAGACGCTTTACATAAATTGAAAAATTCCTTGAGGCAAAAACCTAAAAAATAACACTAGAGGTTAGATCAAAAAGATGTGAAACTATGGTAAATAAAAGAAATTTAAAAAGAGATCACATATGTAATAAAAAAAAGCAATAATTTAAAAGGGGATGCTAAGCTAAGAACAAAGGACTATGATAAATAAAAAGAATAAAAAAGAGATCATATAAAAATAAATTAGATAAGTAGAAAAAAGCAGAGAAAAGTGAAAAAGGGGCATATCAGTGATAAAAAGAAAAAATTTAAGTAAAAAGAGAGAATATGGGTGATAAAAAATGTATGTGCATATAAAAGGAAGGCTAACTTAAGAAAATATGTTATGAAAGCTAAATAAAAAAATAATATGAGATAAAATTAGGATAAGATGTTAGTTATAGACAATAAATAAAATATTACATGAAGAAAGTAAAGAAACATGACTAGTCAAATTTAATGGTAAGTAAAGAAACATGAATAGTCAAATTTAATGTTAAGCTATTTTAAACAAAAAATAATTAAGTTTATACTTTTAAGTTAATACTTTAAGTGAAACAAATAATACTATCACTTATTATCTCGTATATTAATAAGAGATTTGAACCAAATCTTTTTTTCTCTCCCCAAACTTTATCCAACATTTCTTGCATTCTTTTATATAGGTGTTTGTTTCCATTTTAGAAGATAAGGCATTCTCTTTCTTATTATTTTTATATTCTTTTTATAATATCTCCTGCATTCTCCTCGATTGCTCACCCATTTTAACCTTTCCACTTCTCCTCCCTCTCTCCCTACCTCCTTAGCCTCTTAGCCTCTTTTATTTAGATAAGAACTTTGTCCTCCTCCCACTTTTCATTTCTTTTTCTTTTTCCTTCTTCTTCCTTCTCCTTTTGTTTTAGGGTAGAAAACCTAGTCCAAGCTTATAAACAAATTTTTATCCCAATTTCGAATTCTCTTATATTAAGCCTTTCATTTGATACTATAAATTTACATACAATTTAACCTTATATCTCTATTTTCAAAATATATTTAGGTGGTAACGTTGGATGAATATTTTAATATTGATCATACTTAGGTAAGTATCTCTTAATAATGAAGGTCAACTAATATCAAGAAAGTATGAAAAGATACTAGAAAATAATTTGTTAAAGGTTATTATTTTAAAGGTGAGCAAATTGAAGCACCTTTAAATCTATAAACTTTAATCAATAAAAATTAATTAAAACTAGTGATTTCCAAACATTTTCCTTTTTTCTTTGAATGATCTAGAGCTAGGAATTGTACTTATATAACCTAATCCTCATAAAATTCTCATAAAAATAACGACCATCTCCACCCCCTAAAATAGGACAAACTAATAGTTTACCTTAGAATCATCTAGATTCAATAGACCAACTCGAATGCTCTTCTAATTCAAACTTTAATATGGTTGACAAAGGATCTAGGAGTAAGAAAAAAAATTAAAAGAGCGATAAAGGTGGGTAATAAAGGAAATTCAGGTAACTTCACTCCTCCCACTCAATGATCTTAGGTATTTGGAATGCTACAGGGTTCAATAATCCTGCAACAATTTTAGCAGCTAGTGACTTTATCAAGTATCATAAGTTAATGGTTGTAGGCTTTTTGGAGATTAAAATCAAAGCTAAAGCCTTTTTTTTAATTACAATTTTTGCAATTCTTATCTTTATATCAATAATTTGGATTCCCATTAAGATGGCACAATATTTATAACTTCCAAATAAATCATTTTGCTCAATCTCTATGCTTAAAACATAAAATAACTCATCCATCTTGAGGTTACTTCCTTTACTAAGAGCAACCCTTTCCTTCTAACTATTTTCTAAGCCTTCAACAAATTTATCATTAAGGAAAAGCCTCCAAAATGACATTGTCTCTATTTCTTGAAATACCTCCTTATCATGGTCCCTTTTTAGGGATTTGAATGCCAACTTATCAATAATATAATCTCTTAGACGATCTATTAACTAGGACCTTACCATGAGAGATTTTTAATATTGCCTAGACACCTCCTCTTTGAGTGATTTGAACATCAATAGCTATCTTTTTACATGATTAATCCTTAAAAGGGAAGCACTCCCGTCAATAAAATCTTGATAGAGTCCTTACAACCCCTTTTATCTCTAGAAGTTCCCCACCTCTTGGAAGAATTTCACAAACTAAAGAACTTTAGACCAATATGCTTCCATTCTTACTATACCGAAGAATATTTAGCATAAGAGGTAACCTTTTAAATGTATTAACTTTCTTATTAAATTGTTTAAATCCAACGATAATGTTAGGAAAGTGTAGGAAAGTGAAGTTGTAAGATACCTTCTATATACAAGCATTAATAAATTAAAAATAGTTAAAGAAGCTCTTAAGTAGCTCAACAAGAGGATTATAAACACTCTCAATTAGATTAAAAATACATAAAAATAGAAAACAGTCAAATTCTCATAAACTTTAACCCATCAAATGTACCTTAGAATTTAGTGAAACATATTTTAAAGCGCTATACAGAGATATTGCATCAGTATAAATCATTGATACTATAATACCCACATACCCCCTGGGAGGATATGCAGACACATAACAGCACCCAAAACATATTATACGAACAATTCCAAGCATTCTCAGAAACTCAAGCACCATACATTACATTAAATTTCGTTGTGTGTTAAACATACTATACATAATGTATGGACATAACACAAAACATATTACATGCCTTGAAATCCAAATTTCTTCCTGTTTATAAATATTATAAACCATATATGCAAAATACAAACTGTCTCATCATACTGAGTACAAGTCAGTAACATCAACAAACTGAACATTATTCATAACAAAACACAATCTTCATTGGCCACTACGGTTGTTATTGTCCGAGTCTTCAAACCCTCCTATCTGAACCTAAAGGCAAAATCACCGTGCTAAGCTTAAAGCTTAGTGGGGAATAAACTAAATAGGATATAAGCTGACAGCTGTTTCAAACAGTCATCTAAACATTCACATATTCAAAATCACATCCAATTATAAGTAGTGTTTACTTATCTATTTTCAAACCGAACCAAAATATAACATATCAAAACATGTTACACATTTTCTTCAGAGAAAAACTCACCAATTTCAAAGCTAAATATTACAATATCATAACAAAACTTGTCTGTAACAAAACAGAATTTGCTTATTTCAGAACAGAGCTCAGATGTTTCATATCAAAGCTTATTTATATAAGAACTGAGCATATAACAAAATACAAAACAAGTTATTCTGTTAATCCTTTATATAGAAGTGGGTAATGAGACTAAAATAGGAGAAACCGTGATCGGTATCACAGAATAGGAGAGACTTATGTCTCAATAACAGGAGACACAGAAGTGTCACAGGAGCAGCTGCAGACCCTTCTAGGTATGACTATTTACCCACAACTAGGACTTAACAATTTTAAAACAAAACAAGTTCATTTCAGAATTCTCATATGAGGAACATATTGCAACATATACCCATTTTGTTCAACTTAACATATTCATTGATTTCCAAACAAACTAACATGTTATACAATTACAAGTATGTGCACTGATGCATCAATAGAGGTGTTGAGTCATCACAAATTATGTGTATTCACACAAATAGAAAGCACTTCCACACAATCCCAAATATCAATCTCCTCAGACACTTAATGGTCCAAAAATTAACACAATATCATCGCAAAAATTCCTAATTCACAAACATCCATATCCAATTCATAAAACATAAGCCTTTGGAACTTATTCATTCATGAACATACCAAGCAATTCAATATTGTATTCATCAGTTTTAAACCATACATTCTTTATATTATCATCCCAATTAATAATGCATAATTAAATTAAGTTAACTTAACCATATATAGTTCATCAATTGTAAAAAATCCTATTTTTTCACCTTCCTAATCATTTCCCACAATTGTGGGATTAGTTACTCAAAACCTCCACACAGCCGTTTTCACAGGACAGGTTTTTGGATCAATTTGTATGGCCATTCTTACCTAGAAAATTATGTTTTTAGACAATATGTTCTTCTAAAAACATGTTCCTATATGTATTAAGTTTCAAAATATATAAAGATAATGCAATTTGGTTCATTATTCCGAGAGTTATACCCAAAATACTATAGACTGTTCTTAACGATTGACAGCAACCACAACTCAAATTCAATCTAAATTTCAGAACCCTTAGTGATAGAAATAAAATTCGATTCCTTCATAAAACTTATATATTTATGTATCTAGTTTAATATGAATTTAAAATCATCTCATTTAGATACCTACAAGTTAAGATATGGCTAAAATACCGATACATATTCAGTGGAACCACTCCTTCTAACAAGTATCCAGCATGTATCAAGTTTCCAACCTAAATTCTTTCTTAATTCAGTACACATTTTAACTGCTTCAAACATCGAACAATACATGTTCTAACATGATACCAAGTTTAGTATTCCCTTACCTCACTAAACTTCAAATTCAACTCCAAGAATCTAGCTAAACCAAGCTTCCAAACAACCAGCACATACCTAAATTTAATGTGCAACTTTCAGCATTAACATAATAATAGTACAAAAAATTAGTAGAACCTTTTTTCTAGATTCAGTAGCTTACCAAATTCAAGTGATGACAATCCAAAGTCCAGCAAAAATTCCAAAAGTTAGAGAGAAACTGGGAGTTTCGGTGGAGAGAAGGAAGTAAGGTGAAGAATGGACAAAGCTGGATTTACTCCAACAGAAACTTGCTTCATCACTAGCTAGGTGTCACTAGCTTAACATGCCACTTAACACTAAGGCATGAAGCCCATTTTCCCACCATTTAAGCTGCCATTTGTAACACTTTAATTGAGCCACTTGTTCTTTTATTATGCTGCCAATGTCACATATTAAATGATGCCAAATGTTAATGTATTAGTTATGCCTAATGTCACTAATTCTTAGGCTTAGTCATTCTAATTTTCATGTACCAACTTAACTTGTCACTTGATAATTTTCCTAGTCTAAATATACATTTCAATAACTCAATTCTCTAATGGTATCAATTAATTCCAATTTACTAACTATAGTCCATCAATACTAAAATTCAAGTCATATGCCTTTCACATTCAAATCATAGTACAATTTTAACTCCTATCTCACATGTACTTTCATGAACATGTATCATTTCAACTAGCGTATATTTTGGAGCCTTATAGATACACTAAAAATATCATAAAGAATAACTTATAGATGGGGATGGTAATTTAGATTTCTTCCATAATCACGTAGAATCTAGAAGAAATTTTAATAGAATTTTAACCATCTAAGATAGAAATGGAGCTTAATTATAATGATCTAATGTTCCAACACTTCAAACTTTCGCTTGGTATAAGAAGGAAATCATATTACTTTGCCTAATACATCTTAAACCTAAACCTAAAAACTTTTTCTTTTTTTAGATTAATTTCTTAAAGATGCCTTTCAGCAGTGAAGACATCCACAAAGCATTAACATAATCTTATGTCCAATAAAATTTTAGGTATCTATGGTTTCAATAGCCATTTTTATATCAAAAGTTGTCACTTCATAGGAATCCGAGACTAATATTTAATCATGTAGCACGTACACTAAGCGTATTTCCACTTACTTCTATACGTTAACCCATTGTTCTCCTTTTCAAAGTCTTAACTTCAAATTTTACTTAAATACCATCCTTTACCCATCCTAGCTTATCAATTTCTTCAAAACACTATCTTACTCAATTAATTCACCATAACCATAATCAAAGTTCAACAACTCCATTTCCTCTTTAAGGTTGAATTGTCCGCACATCACACACACACACATATATATATATATCATCCTTTCATTTGCTTTCCAATTTTTCCACACAATTGACCTAAGATTCATGCCAAACATCATCCAACACATTATAAACCATTTCAACTTCATTACTTTCAACATACATACCATATACTAATTTTCCAATAATAAAATAACAGTTTTTAAGAACTAATAATAAAATAACACTTCATTTAACAATTCAATGCCACAAATACACTTAGGCCCTGTTTGACAATCAGTTGATTGCATTAGCTGTTAGCTTATAGCTGATTCTATCAGCTGATTTGACCAGCGGACGACATTAGTTGTTTGTCATTTGATGTTTGGTAAAATTAGTTGTTTAGTATTAGCTGTTTATGTGTAAAATGTCTTATAAGGAGATGACTTTAAAAAATTATAAGTGTATGAATAATATATGTCTTAGTATTTTGTTGAATATTCTTATAGGAATTTAGATTTTACATATTTAATTCTACAAAATTAAGTTTATAACTCTAATAAAAAACATAGAACATATAATAATAATAATAATAATAACAACAACAACAACAACAACAACAACAACAATAACAACAACGACAACGACAACAACAACAACAACAACAACAATAACAACGACAACAACAACAAC
>JAOSBM010000205.1:23373943-23386471 GCA_027568955.1 Erythroxylum tenue
TGAATAATTGCTATGTGAAATTTTGCACTTGTGGAAATTTATGAATGGAATTCGTGTGTTATGATACGATATGGAAATCAAGCCTTCAAAATGTGCCTTCGGGCAATACGAAATTCAAGTTGATATGTGTTGTGGGTTTGGTTAGATCCCCTAAGTTGAGTCAGTGCATTGTCTCGTTTTTAAAAGGCTTCTCCCGCCTGCCTGCTAGTGGCACTGGAACTCTGATTTCAGACTCCCATAAGTTCACGGCTACACCGGACCGCTATGCGGGAAGGTGTAGTACGTTATGTTCACGGCTGCACAGGACCGTTATGCAGAAATGTGCAGTACGTTCCGTTTTGGACCGACTCAAACCATTTGACGTGTTATGTGATTTATATTTTTGTTTCTAATGTGATGCATTTATATGTGGGGCATCCATGTTTTCGATTCTCTTTATGAATTGTGAAAATTTTTTAGAATTTTGAGGATTGAGAGTTTGAGATTTGAAAACGTGAAATGTTTGAAAAAGTGAGAGTTTTTAGAATTTAGCAATTGAGTTTTTCAAACATGAAATGGTTTTTGAATGACTCGAAAAGAAAAAAATTGAGAAAATTTGAGAACTAAGCATTTAATGATTTTTTTTTCAGCTATGACAAGTTTGTAAAATGGGAAAAGTTTTGAAAAGATGATTTGTGCTTATTTTCTAATTTATAAATATGTTATCCACGAGCTATTTCAGCTCACCCCCTTTCATCTCCATCACCAGGTTTCGAGCGGAAGATTGGATGAAAGAAGGTCAAGACTTTGTTTCGATTTTGTTCGTCTTATGTTTTATATAATTGGGATTTTTGGCATTGGTTATGGCTTGGAAAGCTATTCAAGTTTGTAATGTATCTATTTCGGAATGTAAATGAGTTATGGAATTATGTATTGAATTTGGGATATAAATAGTGTTTGATTATGGATTTTGCTTTTGGAATTGGAATGTAGACTTATGAATGGTTTTAGTGTGTGAATGGTATATGAATGAGTGAGATGATTATGTTGGTTGATTTGAGATTTATTGAAGTGTTTAGGTATAGATTTGCGTTTGTTTCTGCTGGAATTCCGGACAGGAGGTCCGATGATGGTTGTTAAGGTTGGATGTGATTATAGAAGTGTGTTTGAAAATATTGCAGATTTTTGGGTTTCTTAAAATACAGCCATTATGCTGCCCAGTTTTTGTCAAATTGGGTGGGCTGGTGTGTATTTTAGTCATGGGTGAGAAATTGGTAATTGAAACAATAAGAATTTGATTAGATTGATGAGTTAAGAGATTTGTATGAAAGAATAAGAATTTTTTACGATTTGAGTTTTGCATGAGGATGATTTTTTCCAAAAAGAGAAATTGTATGGATCTAAGTTGTTTTGTTTAAAGATGAGATGAATAAGAGTGAAAAAAAAATTTATACCGATTTTCGGATTGATAGTGTCTATAAGGTTTCCAACGCAACGTGACGCTTCCTCTAAAGTTTTCGTTCGCGGATGTCGGATATTCGAATTCGATTTCGTTTTCGCTTTTGTGTTGCCGCTTCCGTTTTGTTTCGTTCGTTTCGTTTTGCTTTTCTGTTTCCGTTGTGAATTCGCTTTGCTTTCGTTCGTATTCCGCTCTTTCGGCATATGTTCTATTCTTTCGTTCCGCCACTTTGTTTCGCTTTCCGCTTTTGCTTCCGTTTTTCGGTAGGGGTCCGGTTCCGAGATCGGATCCCAACAATAATAGTACCATGCATTTGTTGAAAGAGGAAGAGAAAAGTATGTGTGAATGACTAAAGCATGAAGGAATGAAGACTTATTCTCTGAAGATGTCGAAACAACCACAATCTATCTTTCCAATAACAGAGCAAACGGTGCTAAAAATTGTGCCTGATATTCAACCAACGCATCCCATTGTACGCAATGAGGACAAGGGGAAGGAGAAGTTGTACCCAGAAGGGGTAACAGATGATCTGTCAGCAGAACAGATTGAAGAGGAAGTGAGATTAATTGATGAGGCGTGCTACATAGCAACGAAGATGACGAGTACATTCATTCCTCATCACATCTCAAATGATCCAGGAACAAGTAGAAGTCAATTCATGGTTAATGATCGTTATCCAATGGGGGGGCGAACTCATCAAAGGGCAGCTCAATACCATTATAATTGGAGATATGGTATGCACAACTGAATCCCTTGTTAAGGCGATTATGCGGAGGAGACCATTATGGCAGATATCGTCGACTGAGGAAATTCTACCCCTGCTTGGAAGACCAGCCCGCAGACTACCGGTTCCTCATGATCTAAATCTTCCTGAACCCTACCTACCTGTTCAACCTCCTTCAATTGAGATTATTGAAGAGTATTTTCCAACTCCAGATGCATACAACACCACAAATGCGTTTGAAGTTGAAGACCCCAAAGAAGCTGATCAACCAACTTCTTCAACTGACTTACATGCGGACGTAGCTTATCTACTCAAGGAAGTCAAGAAGATTAAGAGAATGATGAAGAAGCTTGTGCATCATTTCCAGTTATAATCATTTTTTGATTAATAACAAATAGGGGGAGAAGAGAAAAAAAGGAGGAGACAGAACAAAGAGCAGAAGAAGAAAAATAGGGGAAGATACAAAAGAAGATAGAAGATATTCTATTCTTTTCTGATTTTTGTTTTGTAAAACTGCAACTGAATATATTTTTGCTTTTGCAAATATAAGTATTTGTTATCATCAAAAAGCAAGAGATTGTTAAGTCAAAATGACTTTACGATTAAATGATTTTGATGCAAAACAAATAATAACGCAAAAAGCAGATGGAAGGACGCGAAGTAGAAAAGTAGACGGAAGCTATTTGAAAAGCAGACGGAAGGAAGCTAAGTAGAAAAGCAGACGGAAGTATTCAATAAGCAGACGCAAATAAGCAGACGCAAGAAAGCAGACGCAAGAAAGCAGAGGCAAAAAATAGCAGACGCAAGAAAAGCAGACGCAAAGAAAACCAGACACAAAGAAAAATAGACGCAAAGAAAGCAGACGTTAGACGGAAGAACTTAACAAACACTTCAGATTAAGTTAGTTACAAAGCTCAACTGAATAAAAAGTTGAGCAGATAGCCTGAAGAGGTTAAGTGTGAAGGAATACTGATTGTAGAGATCTGAAGATGCTCAGAAACAAAGAATACTTGTAAAGTTTTAAGAGATAGTGAAATCTCAGAGAGTCATCTGAGGACTGGACGTAACCCACGGTTTAGGATAAACCAATATAAAAACCACTGTGTCAAAATCTCTCAACCCTCTATCTAACGAATAAGTTTTTAAGGGGTTTAACCAAAAGTTTACCTACATTCAACCCCCCCTTCTTATGCATTTATACTTCATTATTAAGTGTTGTACTAACGTGTGATTCACTTCATCAACATACTTACCTGACATATAAAAATAATGCACAGGCAAAAGCAAGACGAAGGAAAAACTAAGAAAGAAAAAAGTAAGACGAAGAGAAAACCCAGACGAAGCAGTTGGACGTAAGACGACGGGAAAACTAAAACGAACAGGAAATTGAATGTAGAAAAGCGTATTTATGCTTGTGCCTCCGTCTGATTTTAACATGTTCATTCCGTCTGATTTTTACTTGCAATGACAATTCAACTTTTGTTACCAGGAACAAAAATCAGAGTAAGCAATGGAAGGGAAAATGAAAGGAAGGAGTGAAAATGAAAGCTAATTTCTGCTTGTGTTTCCGTCTGATTTTTTCTTGTTCATTCCGTCTCATAAGTTTATGCTTCCGTCTCACTTTCTTGTTCCATTATTTCTACTACTATATATATTAAATCTGTATATATTTACTTGACATGTAAAAATAATGCACAAGCAAAAGAAGTAAGACGAAGAGAAAACTCAGACAAAGCGGTTGGATGTAGAAAAGCGTTTCTTTTATTAAGAAAATTATTAAAAGTAGAACGAAGTACATGGACAAACGTAAGACGACGGGAAAACTAAGACGAACGAGAAATTGAATGTAGAAAAGCGTTTCTTCTATTAAGTTCCTGGTCTTGATATCCAGGTCCGCACTCACTCAGGTCCGAGTTATAGAATTCAACCGCTTCAATATCGCCTTTTATTTCTGCGCGATGAATCAGAATGGCATTATGACATTCGCTTGATCAACGCATTTGTCCAAATATTTAATAAAACCGTAGGGCATCTGTACATACAAACACCTGCACGAAATGACAAGTTAACAAAGCCGGAGAGGAAAGGAAAAAGGAAAAATGGAAACTTATCACAGCTGCAGAGAAACAAAAGCAAAAATGATAACTTACCAAGGGTGAAAGAGAAACTGTCATAGTTCATGGACGACCACGTGGGTACTACGCCTGCCGGAGAGAAACTGTAACACCTGGACAGAAAGAAAAGAAAAAGCCTACAACTTAACAACATAGAGGGAAAAAAAAAAAGAAAACTTATCACACCTGCAAAGAAACAAAAGAAAAAATGAAAACTTACCAAACTCGAAAGAGGAACTCGATACCACACCTGGCGGACGAAAAGAAAAAAGGAAAACTTATCACAGCTGCAGAGCAGAGAAACAAAAGGAAAAACAAAAACTTACCAAAGTAGAAAGAGAAACATATGGGAGAGAGAAGTTGCAACACCTGCAGCCACATGGAAGAAAGAAGCTTACCAAAGTAAAAAGAGAAACACATGGGAGAGAGAAGCTGCAACACCTGCAGCCACATGGAAGAAAGAAGCTGCAACATCTACAGAGAAACAAAAGATAAAATCGAGAACTTAACAACACAAAAAACAGAAAAAAAGAAGGAAAAAAGAAAACCAAAACTTACCAAAGCCGAAAGAGAAACATCTGCCGGAGAGAAACTACAACATCTGCACACAAGAAGAAGGAAAACTTATCACAAATGCAGAGAAAGAAAATAAAAAACTAAAACTTACCAAAGCGGAAAGAGATACTCCAACCATCTGTGTTAAACAAAGCCGTAGGCCATCTGTACACACAGTAAAACCAGGATAAAAGAGACATCGACGGCGGAGAGCTGCACAGAAAGGCAAAGACAGAGAGGTTAAAGAAGAGAGAGAAACCTTTGCACAACTCTAGGTTAAGCGAATGAATGAATGGAAGAAGGAGAGTAATAATAAAGAGACAACATATGCACAGCATTCAATGAGCAGATATAACTGGGGAGGCACAACATTCAATGAACAGACAGCTCCAGAACTTTCACAGAGGGAGGCATACCGTCGGATTAAATCAAGGAGCGGGATAGCTGTAGAACTTTTAGAGAGGGAGAGGGAGAGACTGTCACTGTTGGATTAAATGGGCGGTTGAGATGGATTGCGTGGTCGTCTATCTCAACTCGTCCTTAGTATATATGCTTAATAACTATCTCTGCTTGAAATTAGGGTTTCTTTTTTTTCTTTTTTGTTCTCACTCAATTTATCAGTAAATTCTTAAGAGGAGGATGCGGATATGGATGAGACTACGCCCGGTATGAACATACGTATTTCGAATCACCGCCGGAATTTTGACCCGGAATCCCCTATGGGCCTTTTCTCCGTGCTCGGTTGCCGATTTAGATTCCGATCGGCTCTCGATTCCTATTCTGTTGCCAGCGAGGGTTTCTCCGAGCAACTTCCACATCAGCTTCAATTCCGTACTTTCTTTCCTGTCAACGCAGAAATCAAATCGCTTTGATTCTGGGCTTTGGGCTTCCCTCTTCTTTCTCGCTTTTTTCTTCTTTGTTGTTGTTAATTGATACTTGGTGGTTTTTGAGTCTCCCTGTTCATCAATTTTGGGAAGTTACTTTTTGTCAACTGTTTTGTTTTCGATTCCTCAATTTTGGAGTCGGATTTGTGAATATGGATTTCGTTTTTGTGGATGATGAGTTCGCTGAGAAAGATCCAGCGGGTCGCTACGTACGGGTATGAATTCTTTGCTGTTATATAATCGTGTTTTATGAATATTAATTGTTTGTGGCCATTCTTCTGATATATGGTAATTTGAATCTTCTAATTATGTGGATATATTTTTTTGCTTAGTATCCAAATGTTAAAAAATTCATTATCATTTTCTTATAAACTTTTGTGAAACTATGATCATTACATGTCAGTCTGATGGTTATACTTCTGTTTTTACTTTTCCTTAGTGCAAATAGATGAGGCTTTGATTTTCTTTCTTGGGGTTCTTCTGGTGCTACAGAAATACTACATCGTGCGCCTTTATATATATATATTTATATATGTGGAGTATATTTCTACCCAAAAAGAAAGTGCAAATAGATGAGGCTTTGATTTTCTTTCTTGGGGTTCTTCTGGTGCTATAGAAATACTATATCGTGCTCCTTTTGCCCGTTTCTCTGTGCAAGTATTGAAAGGATTGCTTTGGAAGGGGAGAACTGACAGTCAATTTGAGCTAGGAAAAATTTAAAGTTTTGATTGTTTTACCAAAGAGAGTTATTTGCTGGACCGAATTAAGTGATATAATTAATTTTTGATACCTTTGTTTTTGTTCCTCAGTCTGATGAAATGCTGGGGAAAGGAGCATTTAAGACTGTGTATGGATCTATAACCTATCTTTGTTAGTTTAATTTTTGGGTCATTTT
This sequence comes from Erythroxylum tenue, assembly GCA_027568955.1. Classification (NCBI taxonomy): domain Eukaryota; kingdom Viridiplantae; phylum Streptophyta; class Magnoliopsida; order Malpighiales; family Erythroxylaceae; genus Erythroxylum; species Erythroxylum tenue. The sequence continues at coordinate 23,380,554 of JAOSBM010000205.1, forward strand.
ATGTGGAAGATTCTTCATTATTGTTAATAGCCAATGTCGATGCTTTGGTTTGCCTTCTGTTATAATTAGGTACAAGGCATTTGATGAGGTTGATGGAATTGAGGTTGCTTGGAACCAAATGAATATTGAAGATGTTTTGCAGTCACCAGAACAGCTAGAAAGATTGTATTCAGAAGTCCATCTATTGAAATCATTGAAACATGAAAACATTATTAAATTCTATAATTCTTGGGTGGACGAAAAAAACAAGACCATCAACATGATAACAGAGTTGTTCACTTCTGGGAGTTTGAGGCGGTGAGTTAGATTTCATTTTTCTGATGTAGTACGGCTGCAACCTGACTCTTTTTTGTTGTTGGAATTTTTGTCTACTTTTCACACTGACATTTGTGGTTTATTTTGATTTTGATCCAGATATTGCAAGAAACATAAGAATGTGGATATGAAAGCCATTAAGAGTTGGGCTAGACAGATCCTTCAAGGTTTACATTACTTGCATAGTCACAACCCTCCAATTATTCATCGTGATTTGAAATGTGACAATGTGTTTGTTAATGGAAACAATGGAGAAGTTAAAATTGGGGATCTTGGATTAGCAATTGTGATGCAACAACCTAATGCCCACAGTGTGATAGGTATTAGCTTCAAGTCCCTTAGAACTACGTTAACACAGTCAAAACATCTTAAGTTTCTGCGGACTTGTAATTTCTATTGTTGTGCAGGGACTCCTGAGTTCATGGCTCCAGAGCTCTATGATGAGGAATACAATGAACTTGTTGACATTTATTCTTTTGGCTTGTGCATATTGGAGATGGTCACTTGTGAATTACCATATACTGAATGCAGAAACCCGGCACAGATTTATAAGAAAGTCACATCTGTGAGTTCAAGGAGATCTTTGTCATTTGATTAATTTGTTTGATTGTTATCTTGACTAATAATTATGTTACCTCTTTTTAACTGGTTACAGGGCATAAAGCCTGCTTCCCTCAGTAAAGTGAATGAGCCTGAAGTTAAGCAATTGATTGAGAAGTGTCTGGTTCCTGCATCGATGAGATTGTCTGCCATTGAACTATTGAAAGATCCATTTCTAGCTACCGAAAATCCAAAGGAACTTGTTTCTGATTCCATGAGTTTACCGATATCTACACCCAAACAAATCAACTGGTCGCAATCAGATTGCCAACCCATGGATGTTGACAATACCAAAAAGGTACTTCCTTGTACAAAAAGTATCAATGAAGAACTGCATGTTTCAACTCTAGAACTTTGGGGCTGCAGTGAGAACAATGAATTCGAGCTAACAGGGGAGAAAAATGATGATAATACAATCTCATTGACATTGCGCATTGCTGACCCATCTGGTTAGTAGAGCTAATGTTGTTTCTATCATTTTCTGCAATTAAAACCTAAGCTAAGTTATTAATGTTGCAGGTCGAGCTAGGAACATCCATTTCACTTTTTATCTAGATTCAGATACCACCATTTCAATTGCTGAGGAGATGGTTGAAGAACTTGATTTGTCAAAGGAAGATGTTTCTTTTGTTGCAGAATTGACTGATAGCTTGATACGAAAGCTTGTTCCTGGCTGGAGCTCTTCATGTCTAACTACATCAGTTGCAGGAAGTTCTCCTGGACTGGATATTGATCCAACATCCCTGACAGTTGGCAGACATGGCTTCTTACGGTTGGTTAATGGAAATGATGAACAAGGATCAGTGAATTGGGATATGTCTGCAGAGACAACTGACTCTAATAGTGGTGGAAACGAGCCTTTGGGTTGTTCTGATTATAGTTCTGAATTGTGTACATATGATTTAGCTTCAGATGCTGGGTTACTTGATGATGCATGTAAACGTATCAAATTCACAAAAGATTCTGGTATGTTTACAAATGTTAGCTTGTCCAGCATTTGTTCTCTTTCCACGGTGAATCAGCAAGATGAGCTAAAGCTGGAGCTCGATGCTATAGTTGCGCGATATAATCTCTGTTTCCAAGAACTTCTGAGGATGAGAGAGGAAGCAATAGAGAATGCTAAAGAGAGGTGGATGATGAAGAAAAAAGATTACCTGTAATCTGATGCTCGACAGAAATTTGTTTGGTACTTTTTGTTCCTTGTTTGGATGATAGTTTCATCTGTCCAGTAGGCGGTTAGATGTCAGTTGTCCTTGTAAACATTTCTTTCGGTTGATGGATCCAATCAACTGGGATTATTTTTTAGTCTATATTTACCTTGTGAAAACTTGGCAATGCGAAATTGAAACATTTTGTTTAAATGGTTCAACTTCATTACGTCGCATGCATTTGTCGATTGAAAACTGCTGGGCTGCATTGCTGGCCAACCACCTTCAATCTAACCAACCGATAAGGTCTGGAATTGTAGGTTAGGTGCCGTAACAGAACGGCCATCTTCATATGCTCTACTATTCCACTTTCAGGGTCTAACTCCATCCACGATGGCATGAGCGCCTCATGATCTCGTTTGGATTGTTCAACCAAGTGGAGTCTCACATGTCGCAAATTAGTGGATGCTTCTCGAGGCTGCGGTGCTCCAAAGAAAGAACAGATCGTTAGCGTAATGAACTTTAATGTTGCAGCAGAATGCAATTTACAAATAATGTCATTTTTCAATGAGGAAATTAAATAGAAGATAAATGTTTTCTTTTTGGTATATATATATATATATATAGAAAGATTAAAAAATATATAACAATAATTACAAAGTAAATATATTGAAAGAAGATTCGTACATTGTATGTACCTCTTAGCTCTGCATTTGCTTGAATTAGTTTTAAAATTTTGACACATTATAAATTATATTAAATAAATTTATAAATCAACCTACAATATGAATTCATTTTATATCTTTTGAGCATTCTAACTGAATATACTAAAAAAAGATAAATATAAAATTTTCTGTATGAATACATGTATAAAACTGAAGCTTAATTAAACTCGTAATAAATTAAACTTTATGATTTTTAATAAATTAAATTATTAATTAGTATATATAAGTAATTTTGCTTAAGAAAATTTAAGAATATGTTTAAAATAATATTTAAACTATGAAGAAATATGATTAAAATACAGTAAAAAAGAAATTAGAATATAATTCGAATTATTTGTAACTAATTTCCTTAAATATATTTTAACTATAAAGTTAAAATCGTTTCTATTGATTTTTTTAAAACATACTTAAATTTTTATAAATTATTTAAATAAAATTGAACCTTTAATCTTTTTTTCCTTAATCAGTTCGATATCCAATATGATTTTTAAAACATTTACAGAAACGGTGAACGAGGTTATGTCATGGTTATGGGATCCGTACCGTACCGGCTGATACCAGTCGGAAGGTACCGTACCGGCCGGATAACAGTACCATGGATCCTAACCTCTGTACCGGCCAAAAATACCGGCCGATACTGGAGTTTTCCGTTGGGTACCGGCCGGTACCCAACATACCGAAAAATACAGGGCGATTCCGGGAAATTAAAAAAACTCGAGGACCATTTTGCAAATATAAAAATTTTAAACCTAAAAAAACCTACTCCCCCCTTCTGACCCCGACTGTGGTCTTCTCTCTCAACTCTCAAGTCTCACCCTCTCTCTCTCTCACTCTCTCGCTCTCACCTCTCTCTCGCCGCCATCTGGGTCGCCTCACCGCCACTGACGCTTGCTCTCTTCTCCGGTTGCTCTCATCACTCTCCTCCTCGCCTCATCATCGTTGGAGTCGCGACTTGCGATCTGGGTTTGCATCCCCGAAGATCCATCGCACCACCGCAAGTCCGCAACACCATCCACAACACGTCGTTGCCGCACCACTGAGTCAGTGACCCTCCGATGCTCACAGCTGGACAACCCGAAAACCCGAAGACCCAACCCGAAGAGCGAAGACCCGACGGTTTAAAATTTTTTTTTGGGTCTGTTGATTTTGTTTCGTTGATCTGTTCTCTTCTTGGTGTTTCCAAAAATTGCTGGTAAATCGTAAACATAAATTACAATTTTTTTTGTGTTGTGGATTGGATTGGATTTGGATTTGTGTAATTGTGTTGATGAATATGGGAGGTTGTCGGTGGGTGGAGGATTAGAGGTTGAAGAAGTTGCTGTCACAGTTTTGGAATGGATTAGTTATTGTTTTGTTTTTGAATTGTTTTGGAATGAGGATTGGTTTGAATTTGATTTTGGGATGGAATTGTTGAGGTTGAAAAATTGAAATTGTTGGATTGAAGAATATTGTGGGTTTTGTTAATTTGTTATGAATTTCTTATATGAAAATAGGAATTGGAATTGAAAATGGAATTGTAAAATAGGGTTAGTATGTAATTAATTAATTATGTATTATGCAAAGATTGTTAAAACTTAAAATTGAAAGTTGATAATTAACATTTAATAATCAAATGTGAAATTAATAATCAAATGTAAAATTGCTAATTAAATGTTAAATTGTAAAATCGATAATAAAATTTTGTAAAATTGTAAAAACTTAAATCATTAATTGATACATTGTTAATATGTGTGAAATGGTAATTTATTTTTAATATTTGGTATTGAATTTACTCATTTAGGAAAAAAATTGTTTGAGTATAAGGAAGTGGTGTAATGAATATTTGTTGTAAAATTGTGAATATGTTGTAGACTTATAGATTTTAATTATTTATACTTACATTTATTAGTGTAAAATTGTAAAAGCAACATATATATTTAAGAACGAAATATGAAATGGTGTATATAATATTATGGTTTGTTAGAAATGAAAATAAGATCAAAGGTTTAAATAAGGAAAAAAAATTCCAAAAAATTTATATTTTTCAACTTGATCTCATGTTATGAATAAATCTTTAAACTTGATAATCATGTTATGAATATATGTGTATGAATAATTGTATAAGAAATGTTATGCATTATTTGCCAATTATGTAAATCATATCATACCCTTCAACTTGATTCTCATTTTTCAAACTTTGAATTGAAATTGTTGGAAATGGATTTGGAAATTGTTTGAAATTATTGGAAATTCAATTGGAATTATGAATGGAAATGGAAATGAAATTATGATTGTTTTGTGATTGTTAGAATTGAGAATTATTGTAAATGGAAGGAAATGGAAATAGAATTATGATTACTTTGTGATTGTTGTAATTTAGAATTGTTGTAAATGGAAATGAAATTGTGATTGATGGGATTGGAAATTATTGGTTATTGTTGGAATGGAAATGGAATTATGAATATTTTGTGATTGTTGGAATTGGAAATTGTTGTAAATGGAAGGAAATGGAAATAAAATTATGATTGTTTTGTGATTGTTAGAAACTTAGAATTGGAAATTGTTGTAAATGGAAATGGAATGATGCTTGTTTTGTGATTGTTGAGATTGAAAATTGTTGGTTATTATTGGAATGAAAATGAAATTATGAATGTTTTGTGATTGTTAAAATTGGAAATTGTTGTAAATGGAATGAAATGGAAATAAAATTATGATTGTTTTGTGACTGTTAGAAACTTAGAATTGAAAATTATTGTAAATGGAAATGGAATTTTGATTATTTTGTGATTGTTGGGATTGGAAATTGTTGGTTATTGTTGGGATGGAAATGGAATTATGAATGTTTTGTGATTGTTGGAATTGGAAATTGTTGTAAATTGTTAGGAATGGAAAAACAATATTGAATGTTTTGTGATTGTTGGAATTGGAAATTGGTGGGAATGGAAAACAATATTGAATGTTTTGTGATTCTTGGAATTGGAAATTGTTAGGAATAGAAAAACAATAATGAATGTTTTGTGATTGTTAGAATTGGAAATTGTTGAAAATGGAAAGAAGTGGAAATGATATTATGATTGTTTTGTAATTGTTGAAATTACAAATTGTTGGAGTATGTTTTGTGTTACTTATTATATATGTTGAATGTTTTGAA
>JAOSBM010000205.1:23461655-23474956 GCA_027568955.1 Erythroxylum tenue
CATATTAAAATTCAAATTCAAAAGTAGGCTCATCATCGAGAAAGAAGAAAAATGGATGAGGTAAAAAACTATTTGGTAAAATTGAATACTAGCTTGATTCTTTTTAATTTAATAATATATGATTAAAGTAAACTAAAACCATGTTGAATTTTTAAAAAAAACTTGTGTTTTACCTAATAATAGAATTTTAAATTTTATTTTATTTTATTTAAATAATAATATATAAGGGTTAGAATACTGTATATAATATCTTTTGAACTATAATAGAGGTTATTTTGAATTAAAATGCTCATTCACATGGATTGGTAATCTAAAGAAATCTAAATATATACCATTTAGATTTCTCTAGATAACCAATGAAATGGACACTGATTGTTTTTGCATCTAGTTTCTTTTCATATGGATTATAACACTTAATTTCTACCTAGCAAACCTAAACATGCAGGTGCCTTAAACTAGGTTTCCTACCAGTTCACAGTTTAAAAAAAAAAGTCTTTGGAACTGCCTTACTACGAACCCTATTCAACAAAATACATGGAAGTTATATTATATTATATATATATATATATATATATGGGAAATTGTCCATACGTAAAATCATGATTCTTGATACGGGACTTTTCCACATAAAAAGGGAATCTTTTGTTCCAATAGAAATAGAAGTGATGTAGATTATTCAAGAATCGAAGTCGATTTGCTTTATAGAATCAAGATGGATCACTATCTATTACATATTAGAAACCTCTATTTTTTTAGATATCTTTTTTTTATACATTTGATCTAATCCTTGCTGTCTCCTGACTGTTTTGCTGTACTAATAAAACAAAAAAAGAATATGTATATAATAATAAAACAAAAAAGAATATGTATATAATAATAATGCACTTTCCAATGATACATAAGCAAGGTATAAATCGACTGAAACCTCATATTCATACTAGAAATAAGATGATTCAATAAAAACTTCAAGATAAGTCCAAGGATTCTCTGAGTTGTGGGAGAGCAATACAAGCGTCGTGTTGCTAGGCGAAGCGGTGGAGTGCTACACCCTAGATGGCGAAAGTCCAGTAGCTGAAAGCATCACTAGCTTACGCCCTGACCCAAGTAGCATGGGGCACGTGAAATCCCGTGTATGCTAGTTTTAACAACTCTCGTTCTTTATTTCTTCCTAGCTACTTGGCCTGTAGTAGGTATTTGGTTCACTGCTTTAGATATTAGCACTTTTTGATCCTGCAATATTTTCTTCATTAATTACTCCAGATTCTTTCATTTCCCTATAAAGATCATTTCCTTCACGAGTACGTTCACCTACTCCTCCAAATATGGATACACCCCCAAATACGGATATATATATATCCACAAAGAAATGGGTAAAGATGAATTACACATCATACTCCTAACTATATCTAACGAAGTTCAATTACACCTTTCTGCCACACCATCATGTTATATTGTGCCTATCATTGTGTATTGTGCACAAATACCATATATTTCAAGGAATTTAACAAAAGGACTAGGATTTAAACCACTTTCATCATACTTACCATAATATTGACCACCTTTATCAAACCTAACTATTTTCATCTTTCTATCTAATGGCCTTTCAGCTTTATTAGTATAAATCTCCATGGTGTTTAAAGCTTGAGATTTATCATTTAGCAAATATACATATCCATAAAGTTTATTTATTTATTCCTATTTCTTGTGGGTCATTTGGAAACAATATCTCTACTAGTTAGAGGTAAGGGTCATTTGGAAACATCTATACTAGTTAGAGGTAGGGCTGCATACATTGGACCTCCTCAAATCCCGTGTTTAGCAAGATTTTTATTTGGTCATTATTATTGTTGTATATATTCCTAATGTGAATAATCATCTATAAGTGTGATAAAATATTTTCTCTATTCAGAGCAGGCATATTAAATGATCCACACACATTAATGTAAACTATTTCACGAAGTTTAGTGCTTCTTATGGGTCCTTTCTTTAACATATGATTTGTTTGTTTACCTTTGATACAATCCATATATATGTTAAGATCAATAGAATCTAATTGAGGAAGTATTTCATTCTTAATTAATTTTTTAATATGTTCTTTGGAAATGTGTACTAAATGCTTTTATCATAAGTAAGCAGATCTATCATTAATCAAATTATGTTTGATACCAATATTTGGATTCAAAGTTAATAAAGTTTTAGTATGAACAACATCATGGTTTAATTTATATAAACAATCACACTGTACATCACTACAAATCATATGGGTATGTCTGTATAAACTGAAACTACCACTACCAAATTTAAATGAGTATCTAGGTCTATCAAGTTTATATAAAGAAACTAAATTCCTAGATATAATAAGTATATAAAAAGTTTCACATAAGTCCAAATGATAGCTAGTGTATAAGATTAAGCGATTAAGTCCCAACATCTTTCACTATAACTCTCATTTTGTTACCTAGATAGACAAATATTTCATTTGAACTTGTGGTTTGGGTTATAAGGAATCCTTGTAAGGTATTAGAAACATGAGTAGTATAACCGAAATCAATCCACCAAGTATTAAAAAGAACTTCTACAAAGTTTGTTTCAAAACATACATACGCACTGGGTTGACCTTTCTTCTCAAATCATGCCTTAAGTTTATAACATTCCTTTTGGAAATCTCAAACCTTCTCACAAAAATGGAATATATGTTCGCTTGTTCCTTTTTGTGGATCTGAGAGGATTCCCCACTAACTTTCAAGGGTCCCTTCATTTTCTTCTCATGCATTTTTTATTTTTAACATAATTAATGGAGTGACTTCCTTGATTCTTTTATCTAGTACATTATTAAACCAACAAAGTATAGAACTCATGCATATTCAATTTTTCCTTCATAGTATTATAGTTCATTTGGAAAAGACTATACTTAGATGGTAATGATTTCAAAATGAACTATATAAGGAAGCTTTCATCCACTTCCGTTACCGAGGACTTAAGTCTTATTGCAATATTTGTCATTTCAATGACATGTTCATGTATAGTACGTGATCCATTAAACTTCATGGTGGTCACTATACCCCTAAGAGTCTTAGAAAGAGACTTATTAGTAGTTTGGGAGCACTTTTCCACAAACTTAAGTAATTTTTTAGCACTTTTAGTTTTAGGAAGAACATACTTAATATTACCAGTAATTTTCATCTTTATGAGATGTCAACTTTATTTTATGAAGATTTAACACGAGCGTGCTAGTCTTCTTGCTAGTATTTGTTGGTAAGTTTGCTGGTCTTCACTTGCTAGTAACCTTACGATAACTTACTAGTTTTTTTTTTCTGAAACTGTTTGTAAGCTCCTCAACCTGAATTATGTAGCAAGTTTAGGAGGCGAGCTCTCTTCTTCCTCCCTTGTCCTTACCTCCCCTTTTCCTCCTCTCTAGCTAAACTTTCTCTACTCTACTTATTTAATCCTTTTCACCCTCATAGTTTTTCAAGCTACTCTCCTTCTCCTTTGACTTTCTTTACTTATTAGTCACAACTTTTATCCATTAGTCCTCAATATGTCAATTTTATTTTCTGAAATGTTTATGCCTTTGGCTCACTCCACTCCTACTTCCTCACTTCCATCCTCTTCAACTTAACACACCCCTTACAATCCTTGCTTCTCTTCCCACCAATGATCCCTTAATTTCTCCTTCTTCTCTAGCTAATATTGTCCCCACTTAAATGCACGTGGGTTCAGGTGGTGGGCAACCATAGTGCTGAAGCTAAACAATCTTTTTATCCCCACAATCCAACTTTAGATTGCCAGATAGTATCCCCTCTCGTATCCATTCTTCAAGTAGGAGTTTAAAAATGGAAATCAATCTTAGTTGGATTCTTTCTTAATAAAAGAGTATCCTTTCCTATTATGAAATTTTGGGCTATAAATAACTAGAAATAATATGGACTCATTTACATGATTTTGAACAATAATGAAATTTTCTTCTTCAAATTCAACTCGTTTGATTTAGTTTTAAAAGTTATTACAGCTGACCCTGGGCATGCCGTAAATAAACCATTTCTTATCTAGCCTTAGAGAATAGGAGTGAAATTTGATGAAATCAAATCAACCAACATACCTTTGTGGATTTGCATCTATGATATTCCCCTGGAATACTAGATAACTAAGGCTTGAGCTACTTATCTAGCTCCATAGGCATATCATTATGCTTTGATTAAGCACTTACAAAAACTAGGAAAATAAGCTATGCTAGGATTTGTGTTGCAGTTGTTGCACTTACATAATTACTTAAGAAAGTCTCTATCATGAAGTTCAATGACAATTTAGAGCTAGTAGAGGATAAAGAGAAAATATCTACATGTGGAAAAACTCTTAACTAGAACCCAAAATAGATTTGTAAGCCAACAAATAGAAAATTCACTTATAGCAGTTTTAGTGAACTAATGTAGGAAGAAGAAAGCCAAAAAGGAAGTAGTTAGAACTCCTCATACACTTCAAAATCCTAATTATGAACCTGATACTTGAGATTGTTGTTTATGCCTTTTCAAAGTAAAAATTTGTGACCCTACCTGAGGAGATAGCTAATCCTCTTGATACAACCATAATTAACTACACTTTATGTTCAGATGCTTACAACTCCAACAATTTAGATTAGAATCCTACTGCAATCTCTATGTCCTCCTCTAGTATAGTCATCACAACCATAAAAACCATATCCTCTTTCATCAAAGACACAATCACTACTTATAAAGAATTATTTCAAACAGTCACTAGAAGGAAATCTGGTAGAAAGAAGAACCTTTCTTCTTCTGCCCAAAAACAATGATCTTCTTGGAATATTAGAGGGTTAAATGCCCCTCCAAGTAACAAACTATAAGAAATTTTGTTATTGAGAACAACCTTACTTTGTTGGTTATTAGAAAACTGGATTGAAAAAGAATCATTGTGGTTTCATTCCTATACTTCCTAAACGTTGGAAGGCAATCTCTAATCATGAACCACATCTAAATGGGAGAATTTTAGTCCTCTGTAATATTGATAAAATTAAGCCCATCAGTTCCATCATTTGCAAACAAATGATCCAATTGAAAGTTAATATCTTAAGCTTAAATATCCATCTTGACATCTCCGTAATCTATGCATTCAATCATACCTATTAGAGAACTTCTTTATGGACAAAGCTTATTGAAATTCATCAAGGGGTCAACGCCTCATGGATTATGCTAGGTGACTTTAATTCAAAATTTTATCCTGATGATGTAGATGGTAACTACTTCCGTAAGCCTCTATGCGAGGACTTGAAGAATTTTATAAACATTATTAAATTTACAAACTTACCTAGAGGTAGAAATTTCTACACCTAAAGTAACAAATATAAGAATTCCACCTTTCTAAAGAAAAAATTGGACAAAGGCCGATCCAATCAATCATAGATTCAACATTTTTCCTAACTCTCATGCTTATTTTCCCAATCCTAGCATTTCTAACCATTCTCTAATTATTATTTATTTAGATTCATTGTAGCCTCAGATTAAACTTAATAACTACCTTATGAATATTCCAAGTTTCAAAGGTGTAAAAAATAAAGGATTCAATTCCTTCTTTTAAAGGAACCAAACAGTTTTAATTCTTTAAGAAGCTTTGTTGCATTCGAGAAGAAATCAAAGCCTTTCAAAAAGAAAATGTTGGTAATTTGCATCACCAACTAAACACTAATAAAGAAAGTCTTGAAAAGGCTCAGGATGATCTATATCTAGACCTACCAATCCCTCCCTTTCAAGATGCTGAAAAGCAAGCTTCATTTGGCTTTATTATTGTTGTTGATTTTGATAACTCATTATGGATGCATAGATCTAGGATTAGATGGCTGAAAGATGGTGAGATAAACAATGCTTTCTTTTATATAGCAGTTTTGGCTAGAAAGGCTTCTAACTAAATTGTATCTTTGGAACCCAATGGCTCACAACTTCACACTCAAGCTAAATTCATCTCTTAGGCTGAGAATTATTTCACTCAATTTCTTGGAACTAGCTCTTTAACAACATCTTCACCTAGACTTGTTGAACAAATCATCTGACAAAAACTCTCCATGTGAAGTAGATGCTCTTTCTCTTCTTGTACGTCTAACTAAAATTGAAAAAGCCAACAAATCCCTAACTCAATGCAAAACTCCTGGCCTAGATGGTTTTAATATCTTTTTTTCTTCTGAAAACTAGAGCATTATGAGGCAAACAGTTGTTGAAGTAGTTCATGAATTCTTCAATAATTGGAAACTTCTCAAAGAACTAAACAAGACTGTCTTCACTTTGATTCACAAGTGTAAAGACCACAAGTTTGTATCAGATTTCAAACCAATCTTCTGTTGTTCCTCTATTTATAAAATCGTCTCAAAGGTAATAGATGAAAGACTAAAAATCATACTTCCTGACCTAATTGACACCTCATAATGTGTATACATTCTAAAGAGACATATAGGTGACAATATTGTAATTGCTTAAGAGTTATTCAAGCAATATAACAAAAGAAATAACATCAAGAATTGTGCCCTCTAGAAAGCTTATGATTCGATTGACTGGAATATCATCCTCAACACACTTAAGGCCTTTGGCTTCCCAAGTATCTTTATTGTATGGATTTCTCAGTATATCTCTTCAGTTTCTGGCAACGTCTTAGTTAATGGTCAAGATTCCACTTCTATTCCTGCAGTTAAAGGCATTAAGAAAGGGGAACCCATTTCCCCTTACCTATTTGCCTTAGTTTCTAAAGTACTAACTAGACTACTCAAAAGGACCATTTTTAAGAGCTCTAATTTGAAGTTTCCTACTAAATGCAAACAAGCTCACTTATTGAGTCTCATTTTTGCATATGATTTTTTCATTTTCTCTAGAGCTGATATCAAATTTGTTTCCATCATTTCCAAAGTACGCAAAATGTCTAGAAAACTTTTTGGTCTTACCATTAACACTGATAAGCCTAGCCTTTTTATCTTTACAAGTGAAACCTATTTAGTTTCTAGATTTTCTACTATTATTGTCTTTAAGGTAGCTTAACTTCTTTTTAACTATCTAGGAGTTCCTATCTCCTCCATCAAGCCTATTTTCTCTGATTTTAAACCTCTTATTGGCAAAATCAAAAGAATAATAGAAACTTGAAGCTCTAAAGTTTTATCTCTTGTAGGTAGATGTCAATTAATCAGCTCAATCATGTCTTCACTAATATGCTATTAAGCCTCTCACATAATATTTTCTATAACAGTTATCAAAGAGTTAGAGAAGCTATTCAAGAATTTTCCCTGGAAATCGAATGGTACTGATAGTTATAAAGTTAAATAGTATGAGGTTTGTATGCCAAGGAAATGAGGTGGATTAGACATTCTCTCAATCAAAATCCTTTTCTTTGTTCTTCTTACAAAGAGGTTTTGGCTTTAAAGACTACTTATAGACAAACATTCCTTATGGGTGAAATAGATTAACACATACTATATCAATGGTCAGTGTTTATGGAATGTTAAGACTCCTATAAACTCTTCATCACTTTTTAATTACTTACTCAAATTTAGAGGCACCTTAAGAAACTATTGCAAGCATATAATTAATAATGATAAAACCACCTTCTTTTGGCATGATCACTGGACTCCCTTTGACCATCTTGCCTCTATTATGGATCCTAACCCCCTCTTTGACACTCTATACTCCAACATTATAGTGGTTGAGTCATTGCCCAAGTTAAATATTTTTGCATCACTATCATCTTTTTCTCTGACAACTTTCCTTTCAAATGTTGTCTTAAACACCTCTAAACAAGATGAAATCAACTGACTACTTACAACTTTAGTTGCATTTTCCAATCCTTCATGTTGATGCTTGTTCAGAAGTACCAACCAAACAATTTTTTAGTATAAACTTATATAATAAAAGAATAATTCTCCTTGCACTTCAATCATTTCCTAGCTACCAATATAAGGTAAGCTTCCCATAGTTGACAAAATAACACACTTCTTAGCTTTACCAAACTGGTACACTTTATGCGAGTCCTTTTTATGAAACATTAAACATATCTTTTTTCAATGCCTATTTAGTCAATACATTTGGAAGTCAATTATTCAGCTTTGCCATTTAGACAGACTCACTTATTCTTGGCTAGATATTATATAGTGGTGCAGTGAGATTCAATTGGTATATGAAGGAGATTTACAGGTGTTCAAAGTAACATTTAATTACTATGTTGGTAATGTTTAGGAAGAAATAAACAATAGGATTTTTGGTAGCTCTCTTAATTTCAAAGAAACTGCTTTCCAAGTCTTATGCAACAGGATCAGACTTCACATTTTAGCATGCAAAGATAATCACAGCTTCAACTCCCAACACCAAATCTCCCGGAGAATAAACTAGCTCAGAGATTCCAAATTGTTCTCTTGTGTTTCCTAATCACATTTTTGTAATGCTAGCTAGTTTTGTTTGTATTTTGTTTTGAACAAAGCTATTTTACACTTGTTTCCTATTATTAATACATTTTCTATTTTAAAAATGTCATATTTATATGCATTAGACTTAAGCTATTTGATCTTTCCCAATTATTAAAATAATTTTCTCCTCATCAGAGCTCAAAATATTCAGAGCATTTGATTTCTCAATTTTGAGTTGCAAATCCAAGTCCAAAATTGTAAGATAGAACTGGAATTGTTCACTCCATTTAAAGAAGTTCAATTCATTTAACATCATAACCAATGAGAGATTCGGATGCATGGTAATAGAAGTTGTAGGAAATATAAACTTAACATTAATGCTTTGAGTCATACAACAACATATTACATAGATTTAGAAAAACTTCATAAATTTCATATTAATGTTCACCTTTGGGCAATCAATTAACATATAATACAATACAACATATAATGATTTTCTTAAATTGTATATTAATGTTTACCATTAGGCAATCCATTAATATACCATACAAAACATAATGATGCTAATATATGCATAATTCGATAATCACACATACACCAACTAGAAATATTATTATCTTTTGATATCTAAACAAATCTAATTTTGTTTATGCATTACCTACAATAATTCTCAGTAACAATAAAAAATAAACAAATCACTTCTGGATGATTTCAAAAATATTCTCTAGCAATGAGTTTCAATTTAACCATAAAATTACAATTAGTTAGCATCAAATTATGAGTAACTAAATTTAAAAACAGAAAAAAAATAATTGCCAATAGTGCTAGAATTTTCTAGTGCTTGTGCTGGGAATTCCTCTAGCGCTAAGATGCTGAAATTTTCCAGCAGTTGGCATTGGTTGAATGCCCAACACTAGGATGTTGGTTGAGTGCCCAACTCTTGGTGATGTCGCCAATGCTAGGACTTTAATCCTATCAATTTTTTTTTATTTTTTTAAATTCCATACGAATATGAATTAATCCTCCAAAATCATCAAAATTTTAAAAAATGAAAAATTAGGGTTTTCTGAAATTTTAGATTGTGATTCATAAAGTTCTCTTAATCATGAGAAATTTACATTAAAATAGAACAATGAATTTCTTATAACCATGCTCTAATACCACATATAAGCCTAATTTTCATAAACATAATAGGATCCAAAAATTCATGGAACTCACAAATGTTAAATCATGACATAATTTTATTTTAATACAAAGACAGGGTTTATGAATACCAACCTTTATCCATAACTCAGTTATGTAGAAACGATTCTCGATAATCTCCTTTTCTTAATTTGTTTCTTTCCTTAAATTTTTGATATCATTTTCTTTCATGATGGTGCTTTGTGAGAAGACAAAACTTATTATTATGCAAAGACATAATCTTAATCTCTTTAATAAACTGATAAACATAAGTCATTTTTAACACTCTCTATCGTAATGGGCCAAAAGCTCGAAAGCTCATTTATTAAATTATTAAATCCTGTAAATATCTTTTAATACATCAGTCAAGAAATATTTCTAACAATAATTATATGAGGAGTTATTGAGTAGGAATTTGGAAACATACGATACTTGTAGTTTTAACCAACAAACTACCTCGCCATTATTGATGAAGAAACATAATTCGATTGTCAAAAACACTGGCAGGCTTTCAATATAAGCTCTCTTAGAGGAAGAAGAGAAATTAATGGTCAAATTCTTGAAATGAAAATCTAATTTTGCACTTCACAAAATATCAGGCCACTTGGCACTTACTTCCAATGCAGCAAAAGGTCAATCGTGGCTTTTCACTTGAGAGTTTGCAACAAAAATTTTAACCAGGGTCAGCAAGAGAACTGAACTGACATTCAATTAAACCTCACATGCCTGAATTTGGATAAGCTAGATTTAAAGTCATGATTGGCATTTTCTATGAAAGGGAGCTCTCTATCTCAATGTTGAAGATATAGATAGGGTTTTGAGAATCTTGTTTACTGTGCCATCCCCTCTCTTTCTTTTCTTTCTCTCTTTCACTTGAGCATTCAGTGTTTTTACTAACCCAAACTGTTATTAGCATGTGACCAAACTGTTTTGGATTACATGCTGAAGTTAAGTTTATGAGACAGACACCCACCGAACTACCATTCCCTTGGTTCATCCTTTATAAGTATCCAAAAGAATACAATTTGTGACAGTTCTCCTTTCTTTCACTTTCCACTCTCTCTTCTCTATTATCACATTGTAAAACCAGCCATGGTTGATATGGACACCGCCAGGAATTTGGTTGGTATCATTGGTAAGTTGCTCTTTCTTTCCATTCGTTCCTCTTCTAGGTTCAAAGGAAGCAGCCATGGGGCCTTTTCTAAACTTTCCAGGAAAATATGTCCATTCTAACTGTTGTTGGTTTCTTTCCTAGAGAGAACAAAAGATGATCTTTTTGGTTTACATTGTTGCAGGGAACGTAATCTCGGTCCTGCTGTTCTTGTCACCGGCGTAAGTGCTGTCCGTTACTGGTACTGTTAGTTTCCAACTGATGGGCTGTTCTAGTTAGTGGTCGCGTAGACAGTATTGCTTTGCTCATGTCCACGCCTAATTCTCTATATGGATCTTAAGGGCATTATTGGATTTTCCAAACCCAGTCTTTCAAGAGTAGTGCTGGAACTAGAAGCAAATTAGTGTAGAATATTAAGGCTTGAATAAACCCTATCCTTTTGTCCCTGATTAGTTATAGTACAGATATTACTTCCTATATCTCGATAATGTAATGTTGCCTCTTATCTGTTATCTGATTTCTTTGGATCTCTGGACCTCTAATAAATGACTCTCTCAGGTCAACTTTTATAAGAATATGGAAAAAGAAGTCAGTGGAGCAATACTCACCGGACCCATACCTTGCAGCTCTTGTGAATTGCTTGGTGTGGGTGTTGTACGGACTACCCATGGTTCACCCGAAGAGCATTCTGGTCATCAGCACAAATGGTTCAGGGGCTGCTATAGAGCTGGTTTACCTAACCATCTTCCTTATATATGCCAACAACAGGCAGAGGCTTAAAGTGGTGTTCGTTATAGTCGTTGAGCTCATATTCATGATAGTCCTCTCCTCTGTGGTCCTCACCGTGGCCCACGACACCAAAACCAGGACGTTTATTGTAGGAATCATGGGCATAATCTTTAACATCATGATGTATGCTTCTCCATTATCTATCATGGTCAGGTCTCCTTCTTTCTATTGCAAAGAGCTCGATGCCTGTTTCTGCTTACGCATGGTGGACAATGGACATGCATTTTGGTTTTCCTTTTTTTTTTTTCTAATTTTCTTTTTGGTGCCACACTTGGTTGCTTTGTGATGCAGAAATTGGTGATTGCAACAAAGAGTGTGGAGTACATGCCATTTTTCCTCTCACTTGCTGCCCTTGGAAATGGTGTTGCTTGGACTGCTTACTCTCTCATCCGCTTAGACTACTTCATCCTTGTAATTCTCTTCTTCTCTCTCTCTTTCTTTTTCAGTCAACCTTTCCATATACGAGCAGACAACATACCAATCAAGTAAAGTTAGTTGACTGTTTATTGGGTATGCAATTCTATTAGATTTAGATGATGATATGGTAGACTTAGGATATTCCTCGTAAAAAACCGGACTGGATCGATGGATTTGATTGGTTTGATTAGTGATTGGTCAATTATTCAGTCCGATTTACCTTTAAAAATCGGTTCTTAATTAAATCAGTGAGAACCGGTCAAAATCGGTCCGACTATTGGTTCAACATTTTTTATTTTTTTTTATATTTTTAATATTTTTAATATTAATATTATATAAAATTAAATATAATTATTACATAATTATGACGTCACACCGGTTCGACCGGTGGTTGAACTGGTCAAACCGATCAAACCAATAACTAGTAAAACCTCTGATTCGATGACTGGTATGAGTTTCAAAACACTGCCTCGTATTTCTAACTCTCCTAAGGATTTTATTTTCCCCTAAATTTCAAAGAGTACGTTAGGTGAATGTGCGCTTAACGCTAAAAATACTAAGATTTTGATTACAAACTTTGACGAAGATCTTGTGGATCTCCCTTATCTTTTGCATGACAAAAAGAAAAAAGAAAAAAAATACATTCGTAGGAATTGGATTTAAGAAACGTTTTAAATTTCAATTATCAATGAACCGCAATTAGCAGCTGAACGAATAATACCTCATAAACATAATTTAAATCTGATCGCATCTTTAACTACAAAGATAAACAAATTAACACCCTTTTAGATGGCTTGGTATCTGATTACTTGGTTTTTATTGCCAATGGTCGGGGGGTTAATTTTTTCTTAATTTGTTTACTAAATGATAACGAGCGTATTCTAAGTTTGTAAGAACTTTGTTAGTGATTATTATTGTGAATAATAAATTATTATTCTAATAAGATAAAATAAATAGTAATTATCAAATAATAATACTGTACTGGGGTCAAACACTTTATCCTCCGGAAGTAATCACAGACGAAACAATTTCAGGGGTGCAACTGCATCCTGAAAGAAATCAGCCTATATTAGTCGTACATGTCACAACTGAAGCAGGAAAATAGCGCACTTAAATTCTTCTAACAATGGGCTAATTTGCGTCTGCTTTCTCTTCTCAGATACCAAACGGGATAGGCTCGATTTTTGCTATAGCGCAACTCATATTATACACTGTGTACTACAAGCCCACGAAGAAGCAGTTAGCGGCACGCCAAGCTGAAGGAGAGTTGGGTCTATCCGAAATAGCTGTGAAAGGAGAGTGCAGGAGCAATAGACAGGCATCGTTCAATATTAATAACGGCGATAATTCTGATATGTATAAGCCATGATATGATTGTATCCATAGGTATTATCGCAACATATATATCTAGCAAGC
>JAOSBM010000205.1:23515886-23526016 GCA_027568955.1 Erythroxylum tenue
TGAACATCTTTTAAACATCGCGGTGAAGGCATCTGGACGATAGCTTCAATCTTTTCCGGGTTTGCTTCAATCCCCCGCTGAGTAATCATGAAGCCCAGGAATTTTCCAGACGCCACACCAAATACGCATTTTTCAGGGTTCAACTTCATTTGAAACTTATTGAGGGTCAGGAAGACTTCTCTAAGATTTTCCACATGTTCAGCGGCCGTCTTGCTTTTGACAACCATATCATCCACATAAGCCTCGACTGTTTGACCGATCTGTTTCTTAAAAACTTCCATGATAAGCCGCTGATAAGTGGCCTCTGCATTTTTCAAGCCGAACGGCATTACCTGGTAGAAATACGTGCCCTGTTCGGTTATAAAAGCCTTCTTTTCTTCATCTTTGACACTCATTTGGATTTGATGGTAACCCGAGAAAGCATCCAAGAAGCTGAGAAGCTCATGTCCTGATGTAGAGTCTACCAGCTGATCGATTTTGGGCAGTGGGAAGCTGTCCTTTGGGCATGCTTTGTTCAAGTCAGTGAAGTTGATGCACATCCTCCACTTTCCGTTCTTCTTCTTCACGAGTACCACATTCGCCAACCATTCAGGGTATTTGACTTCCCGAATGAACCCATCATCAAGCAATTTTTCTATCTCTTTCTCGATCACCTCCTGCCTCTCTTTGCTTTGAACCGCTTCTTCTATCTGACTGGTTTATAGTCTTTTCGAATACCGAGAGAATGTGATGTTACCGATCGAGAAATTCCAGGCATATCGCTCGGTATCTAAGCGAAGACCGATCTGTTCTTTACCAAGCACTCTGTGATTTCTTTGACCAGGCCTTTTTCAAGTTCGGAACCCAGATTTGTGAATTTGGATCGATCTTCTTCATCCAATATGACCTGCTGTGTTTCCTCTACAGGGTTCATCCTCTCAGTTTCTTCGTCGGCTCTCACATCGAGAGAACTTGTCAAGACTACCGCTCCATCAAGTGTCCTTGTTTCCGCCAAGTAACATTCCCTAGCGATTCTCTGCTGACCCCTGACAATACCGATTCCATGGGGTGTTGGGAATTTCATTGCTTGATAGTAGGTTGAGACGACTGCTCTGAGGGTGTTTTGGGTGGCTCTTCCAATTATTGCATTATACGCCCCTACAAACTTCACAACCAAGAATTCAACCTTCCTCTCTATCTGACATGGTTTTTGTCCGAATTTTACATTCAAGAAGACTCGGGCAAAGGGGTAAGCTGATGCTCCTGTTACCCCTTTGATGGGTCCCTCTATTGGCAGTAGTCGCTCCTTCGGTATCTCCATCTGCTTAAATGCGTCGTAATATAGTAGGTCGACCGAGCTGCCTGTATCAATCATTACCCGTTTCACCTCGCTACCGTCCATGTTCAAGGTGACCACTAGTGCATCATCATGAGGGCAGCTAACACCATCAAGATCAGATCCGTCAAACGAAATTACCTCATCGATTGGTTTCTTTTTCTTTACTGATAAGTCATCAGCGACCTGCCTAGCATACCTCTTTTTTCCTTTAACGGTGGACCCTCCGGCTGCACTACCACCTAAAATCAGGTTTATTACCCTAACCGGTCGGTCATCCTGCTGTCCGGCATTTTTGTCACCACTTGCCCTGGACTGTCCTCTCGTGTCATGTCAGTCGTTTGTATTCCTGTTCTGCCTTACTCCATCGTTCGTGTCATTCTGCTGCCAAGGCTTGCGCCAATTGTCAGACCGACCACGCCTACCCTCATTATCTCAATCGGCATTTTTACCGTGCTTCAAAAATCTACCTAGTCTTTCCCTTTGGATAAGGAGTTCAATTTCTCGCTTTAAGTCCCAACAATCCTCCGTGTCATGACCGACATCTTTATGGAAACGGCAATATAAAGAAGAGTCCCTTCTTTTGAGGGGAGTTTCCAGCTTACTAGGTTCTCGGAGGGATTCCCCTTCTGCTCTCATGACCTCCAGTACTTCCGCATACTGCCTGTTGAGCGGGGTGAAGGATTCTCATCGTTGGTCCTTTCGGTTGGTCAGCTTCCTCCTGCTAGACTGATCCTTCTGTCGTTTTTGCGAATCATCTGTTCTGCCACTTGGCCAGCGGTCATCCGCTCTGCGTTTCGTGTTCTTTAACACTTCCTCGAGCTGGATATACTTATCCGCTCGATTCCTTATCTCTTGAATAGATTTGGGCTGATCGAGGGCCAATGACTTCTTGAACTCTTCATCCCTCGTGTTGCTCATAAGGGCAGCCAACATGACGAGCAGGTGAGGTCAGGGACTTCAACAGCTTCGTTGTTAAACCGAGTGATGAACTCCCGTAAACTTTCATTCCTTCATTGGGTCAACTACATCACTTCCAAGGCAGTCTTCTGTGGTCGTTTACTTGTAGCAAATTGATTGAGGAATAACAGCCTAAAATCCTCAAAACAGGTTATGCAACGTGGGGGTAAACTGTTGAACAATCTTCGGGCTCCTTCTTGAAAGACTGTACAGAAGGCCTTACATTGAATGGCATCGGGAACGCAATGCAGGTTCATCATTGATTGAAAGTGCTGTAGATAGTCGAGGGGATCGGTCTTTCCGGTATATTTTTCAGGCGTTGGTCTTTTAGTACCGACCGTTGGAAGGCTATCCAGGATCTCCGGAATGTAAGGAGAGCTGTATTGTGTTGATCGCTGATTCGGACGAGAATTCATGGCCATATTGATTTGATCGTCCATGATTTTTTCAAGAGTCTCAGCAGAATGGCGATCGACCATCATACCTATCTGCCGAGCGGGGGTTTGTTGCTGTTTCGTATGAGACTGTAAGATTTGGCGAATCAATAGTTTGGCTGCTTCCTCTATTTGTCTTTGGGTGAGGGAGATTTGTGGTGGTGCAGGAGGGTTTGTGTTTAGAGGGTGTTGAATGTGAGGGTGTGAATTGGTTCCGGTGGAGTCTCAATTTTGAGGTTGTGGTTGATCATTCGGGTGTGAAGATTGTGTGTTGTTATTCGGATTTAACGGTGGTAGCTCATCTGTGCTAGGGTTTTGGATGATGGGTGGAGGGCGGATCTGGGGATCATGATGCGTCGATGGAAGGGCAGCAGGTAATTGCAAACCCATCCGTTGTAGTATAAGTGCCGCGACAGCGGCTACATCAAGATTTGTTGCTGCTGCCTGACTGATATGAATACTTCTGGACGTGGTGCCCTGACGCCCGATCCCACGGTGGGTGCCAACTGGTTCAGTCTGAATTTGATGGGGCTGGACGTCGTTGTTCGGATCCATAAGTATGAGTGACTTTAACTAGAGAATACCTACAAAACAATAAAAGGAACGCCGGGGGTTGATTGCCGACAAGCCCCTCCGATACTCAAGTTAGTCTTCTAGTGAGGGTTTTGGCGGCTATGAATAGAGAATATCAGGGTTCTAATGTCATACCTATCTCATGATAAGGTAATACCTTATATAAGAAATACCTGCTAGTTTAAGTCATTGTCCATGAATGGGCCGATCGGCCCACGTGCCGTTTTATGCCGGGGCCTGTGCCTAGCACGACCGACCCCACCAGGTCTGATTCCGAATATATTAGACGTAGACGTAGACGCAGCTGTTGGACTGGCCAGTAGTGACGACAGTGGATCAACAGCGGTGGCTAGGTTTTTGTGATGTTAACCTAGGGTTTCTTAAGAAAGAAAGGATGTGTTTGGAAACTAACTTAGGTTTATGTTTGACAACATGGATAATATATTTTAGGATAAGAATAGGCGATGTGTGGTATCCCAGGCCTTAAATATGGATCGAATGGACATTAGAATAATGTTAGATTTGAGCTTCTTTGCATCTCGGATTAGATGTAATCTAGTTCTAGAACAGCCCGTAAATAAATACAATTTAAAAGAAGTTTTCATTTTAAATTTAATTTTAAAATTAAAGTAATTTTTTTTCTTAATATGATTAATGTTAATAATTTATTGATTCCTAATTTTATTTTGAAATTTTATTTTCTAAAATTAGAATTAATTAGTCTACTTAGATTTTTCAAAGTTAAGAAAATTATTTTCTTAAGTAATTAAGAAAAGTGTTTTTTAATTAAATTTATTTATTTTAGTTTGATTAGAGAAATTAAATTTATGGTTTTATTTGTTTAGAGAATCATTATTCTATTTATTTAGAAATTGTTTCTTTACTTATGAATAATAAGTTTCTTAATTTGTTAAAAAAGGTATTTTTCTTCATTAAAAATTGCAAAAGTGATTTCATTTATTAACTAAGAAATTTGAGTTTTTAATATTTTTGAAAATATTTTTCTAATTTATTAAGGAAAGATTATCTATTTAATTAATAAATTAATCTCTAAAAAATTAATAAAAGAATTTTCTTAATTAAATTAAAAAATTTTATTTAATTTTGAAAGTAGTTTCCTTTTAATATTAAAAATTATTATCTAATTAAGGAAAAGTAAATTTTAGTGAGATTAATACTTTCTAATTAGATTATAAATAATTTTCTAATTGGATTAGAATGTGTTACTTATATAATTTTGAAAAAGGAGTTTTTTAAAATTATAATAAGTAAAAGCATAAATTATTAAAAAAATTTAATTAAATTTTATTAAAGGTGTCAAGATAATTGGAAATAGTTTCCAATTGGATTTTAAAATAGTTTTCAAATCAAATTAAATTTCCATTTAAAATAAGAACTTAGTTTATTTAGGAATCAATGAGTTTAATCTAATTTAATTTTTCGAAGGAGTTGAAAATATTATCTTAGATCATAAAAATCAATAACTAAAATCAAACAAAACTTGAAATTTTTATGCGTATAATTTGATTACGAGTACATAAGTTACATGTTTAAATATATGTTTGATATATTATGCATGATGAATTGTATGCTTTATATGTATGATATTTTACATACAATTTTATGTTTGATGAGTTGAACAAACTTAAATGCCTCGTTAAAATATTAAGTACATGTTTTGAGCATGATTGTTGCGTTTCATTGTTATAAGAATAAATTATAATTTTGTTTATTGTTAAGCTTGTTAAACAAACACAAGGCCGTTATTACCCGAATATGCTTAGTCTTATGACAGTGGATATTACTTAACTAAATTTTGTGATTTACATTAGCAAACTCATGATCACATTAATTTAAAGGTAAGGTTAGGAATAAAATATAAGATATATTTTAGCAAGAGTTGTCACCTAACCGATTTAGGAGTCATACAACATGTGATTGATAAAATTATTATTTACCTAATTTAAATTTAGTTAGTTTATTGAGCAAACTCAAGATCAACTAAATTTGAATGAGATCCTAGCTCACTAAAAAGATTAGAGTAATCTTTCCGAATAGTCGTGAGGGCTATTATTTCAAATAAAATAGCGTGAGTAATCAAATATATGATTAAAGTCCTAATCTCATTTGGTAGTCATGATTGATCAAGTGAGCAAGTTTTACATTTTCCTATCCTTCAAAATACCACAAGTGCACGGGTCGTGACTGTAGTATATGAGGTGTCGATCCCTCGAGGAGTTGGTAAACTAATTGAATTATAAGTTGTTTAAAGCCTAAAGGATAACTAAAATGAAATGGAAAACTAAACAAGAAAGCAAAGAAGCGAATATGGATTGATCGAAAATGAAATTGTAAAATTAACACAAAGAAATCAAAATTAAGCACTACCATTGAACAATCAAAAATCACACAAGGAAGATTAGTTGATTATGAGAGGGGGATTTATCATATCATCAAATGCTAACATGATTACTTTTGAGATGATACGGTATCAGTCCTAGACTTTCTTTCAAATGGTGGATTACTTGCTCTCGAGTTGTAATCATTAAACCCTAAATCATAACCACTAATTGAATTATGGAATTTGCAATCTCTCAATTAACAAAAAGCCCACACATCCAATTTGATCTTAAGCCCTTTAATAGATTGTCGGGTCCTCACACGAGATCTCTCTTCATATAAATTACTGATTTGATTATTTGCATGATCTATTTAACTCTTCTTACCCAATCTAATCATTTTGCTATTGGTTAACTCTCTCAATTTGTTATTGAAGCATACAAATACAACAAATAATCACAATACCCAATGTATTAACATCAAAAGAAATCACATTACCATTGATTCAAGAACAAATCCCTAAAGAATTTTAGAACATCATCATCAAACCCAAATCCATTATTATCAAATCCATTTCATACATTCAAAAGAAAGAATAACAAAATGAAATGAAAATTGCACTCGGAAGGGTCAGGATGAATCAGGAAGACAGCAGCAACAACAACCTTTCTTCTTCCCTCTTCCGTTCTCCTCGTCTCTCCTCTTCTTCTCCTTCCTTGGATCTTTCCCAATGTAGCAAATGGAGGCGCACGAAAATTAGGTTCTTCCCTTCTCTCTATAGTCTATTCTAATTAGGGTAAAAACAAGGTTTTAACCAAGCCCAAAAAGTCTGAAATATCCCTTTAAAAATTGAGATTAGAAGCCGATCCGTGCAATCGTGGCCAACTCAAGTGCTCTTTGTCACGATGGTGGCCTGATGAATGGGCCTCTATCACGATCGTAACCTTGGATCCTTTGCCAGGTTTCCTCCAAATCTCCTCCGTTCTTCGATATCTGATCTCAAACACTAACAAATACATCAAGGCACCTCAAATACACAAAATTAAAGCTCAATATCATGCTCTAACCTATATAACACTCAAAACACAAATATCTAACCAACTAACACAATTCTAAATCTAAACATGCAAGAATCAATTAATTAACAACAAAAAACATAGTAAAATGCTTGCTAAAACTTCATACAACCTACAACTATCACATCCCCATACTTGAACTTTTGCTTATCCTCAAGTGAAAATAACACAAACACAAACATAAACACACCAAACAACAATACACACATATGCAATAATGGTACAATGACGTTGAACTTTATGAAATAAATTTAACTTCAAACATAATCCTTCAAGTTGTTCTGACTTATTAACCAATGAAATATGTGCCTAAGCACTTTGGACTAAATAGACATACTAATCAAGACCTTAATGTCAAATTCATTCACCCCCATCACTTGCACCTACATTGTTGGCCCCCGAATTTTTTTTAGTTTGTTAAGCATGATTTAAATAATTATAAGGTTTGGATAAGTGAAAGTTGGGAGTTAATTATTATGTCAAGGTTAGTAGGATTTTATTGCATGGGTTAATGGAATTTAAGTGTTAAGGATATAAGAATGTTCAAGGGTATTTTGGCAAGACACTTAAGTATAAAAGACATAAGGCATGAAAGGAAGGGTAAAAGGGACTTTGCACACTCATTAATGGTATTATAGGAAAAAAGAATATATTGTCTTGCTTGTTAAGAAGAGAAAAACGTGAATTGAAGGGAGAGAAGAGTGAAAAACGAAAATAAGAAAGAGAAAGAAGAGAGTTTCGGTGGAGAAGAGAGAAAGAAGAGAAAATATGCTAGGTTTTGATTTTTCTTAGCCTTCAAAAGAGATTTTGAAGTTGTTCAAGAAGGAAAAAAGGTAGAGGGAGAGAAGAGCTTCCATTTGAGCTAAAGATCTCTTCATTTGGTGAGGAATCAAGGGAATCAAGAGAGGCAAGAGGAGCAAGAGGAGAGACACTTTAAGCAAGTTTTACGCAAGGAAATCAAGGTGGGTTACATGTTTATAATAGAGTTATGAGCTACTAATTTTTTCTTTAATTAAGAGAATTAAATGATTTAAATTGGTTTATAAAAGTGCATGATTGCTATTTGAATGATTTAAGAAATATGTATATGTTCGATATATGAATTTTGTTGATGAATTTCAAAAAAAGAATAGAAATGCATTGAAATATTTTATCTTATGCCTTGAAAAATGTCATGGCATTTTGTATATTCGAAAAAGAAGGAAAAAGCATGAAAGTATGAGCATGTGATAAAATGAATATGTGCTTTTGTTTGGGCAAGAGAGGAACCCGTTTTGTTAGTCACGTGCACGTTGACCTATAGCCTTCTCCCGGCTACCCGCTTGAGGCCACGAGATCCTGAAAATTTGGACTTGTTTTGTTCACGGAGTAAACTTCGATTTCTCTATTCCGTTCCACGAAACTCTTAAGCCATTTGTTTGTGCATTGCATCTTAGAATTGTCAAGTATGGTGCATAATTGAGTGTTATGCTTTGATGGTTAAATGAATATGTTATGTTTATGTGATGATATTTTGAGCTATGAGTTTTGAGATAAAATCGTAAATTTGGTTAAGAATTTGAAAACTATGCTTTTTATGAATTCAATGTGAAATTTTTTCGACAAATGACACATTTCAATGATTTTGCATATTCTTCGTTATAAACTGGTTACCCATGAGCTTTTAAGCTCACCCCCTTTCGTCCATCTTCAAGTGATAGCGAAGAGATCAAGTGATCAAGAGCATAAGGGAATTACTCCAAATTTGCTTATTTTGTATTTTGAGATGGTTTTTGGGAAAGCACAATGTTTTAGCCACATTTTAAGTTTAATTGTTCAAGTATTTTTTTAAATTGATAATTTGAGATATTGATGTAATGTGGCTTGGAAAGCCATTAAAACTTTGTAAAAACTCTTATTTTTTGTTGTTAATGAAATATGAATGGTGTATGGATGATGATGATGATTTTGATTATGAATTGTTGATATATATATGTACATAAGTGAGATGTTATGGAAAAAAAAGGATAGGAATTATGAATGATGAGATGTAGTTCAATGTGTGAGTCAAATGGGTTGAGATTTGAGAGTTTAATGAAATCAATGTGGTAGTTGAAATGTTAAGAAGTGATATTGTATTAGAGGAAGTGAATATGGGAATGTAACATCCCGTCCCCATATCAGGGTTGAGACCCGAAATTTCAGTATATGTGAGCTTAAAGAGAATTTAAGATAATGCATTTTCTTGTTCATGCATCATGTTAGCATATATGCACATAAATGCGGAATAATTTCACATAAAAAGTAGTACATGCATTCATTGACAAATTTCGGGTATAAATGATATTAAATGTGCTTTTATTGAAAATGGGGAGTAGAAGGAGTAGAAGAGTGATCTTGGTATGAGTTGTGATAAGGGAAGAGTTAGAAACAAAATTGGTTGTAATCTGGAAAGTGCTCATTGAGTATGCTTCGTTGTTTTAGCCACAACGTTTTCTCTAGTTGTCCAAACGAGATGATTCTTGATTTGGATTAAACTAGAGATATATGGATACTTTTCGTATGAAGACATCGAATTTCAATTCTGTCTCTAAGAGTCTCAAAATTTCTCATGAAGTTAAGAATTGGGTGCAGTATGTTAGTGTATGAATAAAAATTTTCGTCTCTGGACTTTAGGGGTAAATTTGTGATTGATATAAATAGATTTTAGCAAAGTTTTCTTCTGGAAAGTTGTATAGCTCTCTTTTACCTTTCCAACGGTATATTATATGAACAATTTGGACATCGGAGTCAAAAGTTATGATTTTTTTAAGTGGATATGTTCTGGAAGGAAAAAGCAGACTATAGAAAAGTAGACGGAAGGAAAAAGCAGACGATAGAAAAGTAGACAAAAGGAAAAGCAGACGATAGAAAAGTAGACGGAAGGAAAGCAGAATAAAGGAAAAGCAGACGATAGAAAAGTAGACGGAAGGAAAAGCAGACGATAGAAAAGCAAACGGAAGGAAAAGCAGACGATAGAAAAGCAGACGGAAGAAAAGCAGACAGAAGAAAAAGTGAGATAATACAGAAAGTAGACGATAGATTTGGCCTTCTAGGTCTTCACGAAAGTTGTAGATCTCGAAGTCTTCTTTCCAATGGTCCAAAAACGAAGTCAATCCAACATCTATAGCAAAAGTTATGGCATTCGCACTGACACATGTACATTATACGTAAGAGCAGAAACGTGTTGGAGTATTTTAGCCATAACTTCTTCTCTAGGCTTCCAAATGACCTGGTTCTTGAACCATTGGTTTCTTAAGACATTTCTCTATATCTACTCCAAGAATCACAGCTATCTGAAATGAATTGAGCAATATTGAGTGGAAAAGGTGTGACGGGTACTGTGAGTGTGTCCTTTAAGGATATGAACTAGTGTTATCTCACTGAATATACTTCAGTGTTTTGATGTTCTCT
>JAOSBM010000205.1:23630069-23643489 GCA_027568955.1 Erythroxylum tenue
GTCCCTCTCCTCCATTCTCGGGTCACTAAGAAGAGCTATGGGTATATCCTTGATAAAATAAAGGCAAAAATTTTGAGCTGAAATTCTAGTCGTCTTTTCCTTACAGGTCATGTTACTTTGGCAAATTCATCTTTATTCTCAATGCCGTCCTTTTTCATGCAAACTTCTAAGATCCCTGTTACTATTTGTGATGAGATGGAAAAAATTAGCAGGAGTTTCATATGGACAAAGGAAGATGACAAAAGGAGTTTGTCTCTAGTTGCTTGGGATAAAGTGCAGCATTCTAAAGGAGCTGGAGGTTTGGGTTTGAGGAATCTTCATTTAGATAACATAACATATGCTATGAAAGTTCGATGGCATATGTTGATAGATTCTAATGGTCTATGGACTAAAGTGCTTCGTTTCAAATACAAATTCAACATTGATGTCCCAAATAATATTGTTGCTCCTGCTTCTTGTACTCCTCTATGGCGTTTGGTGACTGTGAATTGGGATGCTGTAATTTCTAATGCCTTCTGGGCCTTAGGTGATGGGAGCACGGTTAAATTTTGGAAACATAGATAGTTGCCAGGTGTCTCATAGCCTTTACTGCATGTAGCTAGTGGGCCTATTACGGATAATATGATTGATAAAACTGTCTCTTTTTTTGTTACTGACGATGGAGATTAGAGATGGGAGTATTTTTCTCAATGGCTTCCTACTTCAATTTGCTCTTATATTGCTGCTACACTTGTGCCCTCCGATGCTTGTGGTAAGAACTCCCTTTTTTGGGGTCTGTCTTCTTCAGGAGTTTTTACTTTGAGGTTTATGTATGATTTTCTTTCTGGAAATTACATTCCTTCTCATAACTTTCCTTGGAACCTGATTTGGAAGTGGCAAGGCTCTCAAAAAATCAGAATGTTTTTTTGGCTAGCCCTCAACAATGGAGTCTTAACCAACGATGAAAGAAAATGATGACACTTAATTGACTCTGGGAGTTGTAATATTTGCAACGATGAGCCTGAAACCCTTCTACACATTCTTCATGATTGTCATGTTGTTGTTCAGTTCTGGCATCTTTTTACTGATTTTAATAATTTGAGCTCCTTCTAAAATGTTAATCTGGAAGATTGGTTGTTATTGAATATGAAAAGCCCCCATCTCTCTCATGATCATCTTAGTTGGCCTACTATTTTTGGCTTAGGCTACTGGAACCTTTGGAAATGGAATAATGACAGAGTGTTTAATTCTGGTGTTTCTTCCATTTTTAATACCTTGCAGAGTATTATTTCTGAATCTAAATTGATTTAGGATACCTTCAACAAGTTGCCTTCGGAGAATAATAGTCCTTCGATTTCAAGGTTAATTTTTTGGAAATGTCCACATTCCCCTTTTATGAAGCTCAACACTGATGTTTCTTTGGCTGCCTCCACGGGGATTGCTGCAGGTGGAGGTTTGATTCGTGATCATAATGGTCACTGGAAACATGGGTTTAT
The DNA here is from genome assembly GCA_027568955.1 of Erythroxylum tenue. NCBI lineage: Eukaryota > Viridiplantae > Streptophyta > Magnoliopsida > Malpighiales > Erythroxylaceae > Erythroxylum > Erythroxylum tenue. Next base: position 23,631,545 of record JAOSBM010000205.1, read on the forward strand.
TTTCAAGACGGGTCATTGTTCTATTCTTCGTGCTGAGTTGTGGGCTCTCTATTATGGTATTCAACTCACTTATAATCTTGCCTATTTAGATGTTCTTGTAGAATGTGATAATGAGATTGCTATCAAGATGTTGACCGGTGGTGTTCAAGCAAATTCAGGTTGTTTGTCTCTCGTTGCCAGAATTCTAGACTTACTGAAGCGATTCAATAATGTGAAACTCACTCACATTTATAAAGAAGGGAACTTTACTGACTCCCTTTCCCACCTTGCTTTTGATTTTTCTCCTGGCTTTTATGTTTTGGGGCAAGTCCCCCTAGTGTTAGTAGATGGATTGATTATGATTTAATACGGGTCTCTTATATTAGGTAGTTTTCTGCTTTTGTGAGCTTTGCTCACTCTTTTCTTACCAAAAAAAATTGTTGTTTCATCGTTTTATCATTTACTACGTGGTTTAGAGAATACAAAGAATTCAAATTATGGTTAAGAGACTTTGAGCTTAGCTCAAAAGGATAAAATTATTGTTTTAACTTTTAAACCAACCAAGTTTAATCTAGCTATCAGTTTTTGTCCATTCTTTTAGCCTAAGCCTACACGAAATCCAAAGAAGGGCCTTGAAAGGTGGCACTAGATCAGTTGTTTCACTATTGTTGTTCCGCTGCTAAAATGTCGACGTTTTAATAAAATTCGTTGGGTTTGGCTTTGCTCTCGCCAAAGCCAAGCCGATACCCCCTCGCTTTTGCTTACGTTCTTGTAGTTCTTCTTCTTATCGCGTTAGGTCACAGTTCTGATCCCAAGCACTTGACGACTTTGTAGGGAGAGTCAGAGACGCACTGCGAGAACGAAGACGACGTGGTTAACGGCAAGGTCTGATTTTATTGTTATTTTTTTAATTTTTTAATTTGATAGTCAATACCCACTTTTCCTTTTCATAACAAAAAACAAAAATTGAAAGAGATTTTGTATTGAATGAAGCTCTTCTTTGGCATTACCAACTCTGAGACATTTTGGATATGTTGAGGACGAGGAATATGAGAGAAAGCCCGTGAATGTTTCTTTGAGGGTGGGTACTCAATTGAATCTTGTAAATGCTTTGTTACTGATTCTTTCTTTGCATGTTTTAGGGATTATATTTCATGTAGTCTGTATATGGATGAGTGTATTGTGAGATGGATTCTTGCTGAAACATGGCGATGATGTTGTTGCAGGACAATTTCGAGGAAGTTCAAGCATTTACTTATGTTTGGTCGGACAAAGATGATCCTAACTTGTATGCAAAGTGGCATTTTGTGGTAAATTTCTCTCAGACTAGGTATGGTTAGTCATGTTGTAGATTTGATTTAGGTGAGAAACACAAGGGAAGATATGTATTGTCTAATGATTCTAACATGGTGGATTAAAGGGATTCTTATAGGATGTGATGAAATTTTGTTTTTGTTGAATCCTATGGGGATAGCTACTTTTTCTTCTGAATCAAAATTCATCTTGGATGACTGGTGCTTTTCTCTGAGTTCTACAAAATCAGATGATTGATGTTTTTATTGTTGATAAGAAAACTCTTGATGCTAATTTAGAAATCATTAGTGCTAGAATAATCACCTACTACTTGAGTAAATACGATGCAGTGCAAATACTGAGTTTGACTTGAAAGATGTTGAATTTAGTTCCTCATGCAATATGACTGGGATGTCATCTATAGGGATTTGGATTTTGTGGAGATCAGTCATGAATTTTCTGTTTTCTAATGCTTTCTTCTTCTTAATGTCTTGTTTCATTGTATATTTTGAGGCAATGGAAAGCAACACACATGAATGACTTTATCAAGATGACTTAAGGTTTCAAGCAAGAACTAGATTTGCCTGAATCAAAGACTAGAGTAGCCACATATGAATCCTTCTATAAGCAGGATCAGAAGAGCTCCTCAAAGCCATAACTGTGTCATCTGTGGATATGCACACCATGCCTCCACTGTTCTGCATTCCTTGAACGTTAGATTCTAGCAATAATATACAACTTTATCACCACATATCATCTGCTTGGATTAGTTTTAATGGGGATCGAAATGGTTTAACACTTGTGGTAGATTTTAGGACTTGCTATTGATAGCGATAATTTAGCTGAAGTTGTAATCCCCCCATTTTGATAATCATGTTCTGCTGGGAGACAAAGCTTTACTCCTGTGTCATAGCCTCTTGTTTCCTTTTCAAACACTGTGAATGTTCATCAAACACTTTAATTGATACAAAAAAAAACAAATTTAAGGTTTTAGTATTTTCTTCTCATCAATTAAGAGACTATGTTGATAAAAAGCACAGTTGAAACAAATAATGTTAGATTGACATAGAGACCCTGATAAATTCAAGATCTGACTTTAATTTTTAGGATATCATTTAGCCTGAACCCTCCACATCAATCATACTACAGTGTCTAACAACTTCTTATTTGGTCACTAAGCTTTCCTAGGTTTTCATTCATATGAAAATGCTTAAGTGTTTAAAGTACCCTTTAAGATATATGTAATACCATTAACTTCAGAAGACAAAATTGTTATCTAGATGATACAGTTTTGAGTTTTAGTTGATCTTATAGAAATGTAAGTACAACAGAGAAATAAGTAACAGATGTTATTTTCATCAGATAATTTAGTGATTATTTTGATGAAATATCATTAGACTTATGTTACCTTTTCAAAATTGTATATCACCTACTAAAATGGTTTGTTTTTACAACAGGTTTCAATTCAGAACCATAGTTTTTTGTTGTATTCCTGCACAATTTGTTGAGTTTTATTTGTATAGCCTCTTAATACCCACATGACAAAACAAAACAAAAACAAAAGTAGCTGCCTGGATTTACTTGTAACAACTTGTTCCGTCTTTATCCTTATTTCATTTCTTACATACATTTAAGCCCAAAAAATTTTTCTTAGTTTTTATAATTACTGATATGTTCACTATGGTTTTTAAGCAGCAACTACGGATCAACATACTGAGTGCAGTAACATGTGGTTTTGATAATGGTTGATTCATTTCCAAGTTTGGTGATGGCAGTGGTAACTCCTTGGAGACATTCCTTTGGAAAATTGAGACTCAGGTTCAGAAGCTTAAGAATCAACTTGGCATGATAATGGCGAAAAATGCTGCCAAATTTTCTTCCTCATAGAATTTGAGCATTCTTGCAGCTTTAGATGCTCAGACTAGCTCGACTCCAATTTCTTTTGATTTTTTGCTGGCGATGGAGATGCAACTGGTTCAACTTCTTGCTTCTCTTTGCTCTCTTTGGCGGATATTCAAGGAAAGCTGGAGTTAAATCCAATACTTGTTTTAGAATTATTTAGCTCATGAATCCAAAGATCCTTTATAGTGATATACTTGTAGACTGTGAATTGTTCTGAAAACTGACTAGTGCTGATTTGTTTTCAAGAATGCTACTTTGAAGATTGTAACCTAAGAAGACACATTTATATACAACCTGGTTTTTTTTTCCAGCCCACCATGAGTTTCTCACAGTTTCATTTATATTTTCGCTTTTGGTAATATTTTCTCCGAAAATAGAAGTTCGATGTTCGTTTTTTTCCATACCATTGTTAGAAGTTTCATGACAATCTCAAAAATTAAACATTTCACATTTTGACACAAAAATATTTTTTAACATAAGGATTCGTTGTTTATAGACAATACATAATAATGAGCATATTAAAAATTACATAATAATGAGAGTATAAGAAAGAAATTGCCAATTTGTAGTAGGAAACAAAATATGCACCTCATCGACAAAGATGCACAAATTAACTTAAACACTCTACTTTCTTTTCACTTTGTATTTATAAAACATGCCTCCTGTACATGGAACTAAACAACCACATGTCTTAACAAAACCACCTATATCTACACTATCGTAGTTAACATTACTATTTTGTCGTGAGTTATTTATCACCACATCGCTGACACCATGTGGTTGTTGTGCCTAGAAGGATCGTAAAAATAATAATACCATTAGTAAATTGTGAATAAGTCACTAAACATAATGTCATTATTAATAGTATTCTCGTAAAAGATAAATACCAACTGGGAGTTGGTCATGTCCAAAGAAAATGGAACACCTTCAATAGAATTTGTTTAACTTGAATTGGCGAAGACAACCTATCATCAAAAATGTTAAAAAGTATTTTATGTAAATAGTTAGACTTATTGTTAAAACATTAAATCTTTTTTATCAAAAAGTACACAAGTACTTGGAGAAATTGTTTAGACAAAAAATATGGTTGTTGAATTTGAACCATATTTAAGTTATCAATACAAATCTCAATTCCTTGCATTTGATTTGTATATTAAAAAAAAGAAAAATTAATGAGAAATTAAATAACATATGAGTGGTGCAATTTAAAATGCTGATCAAACCTTAGCTTAATTGTCTCTTTGATAGGGAATCACATATTGACTTGATGTAGTTTGAAAGTTTTCTTCCATACCCTGTCTCACCCAAAAAAAGGAAAAAAATAATAACATTATATAAGGACATAAAATTCAAGAATACAAAATTTCTTTTAATGAAACCTCAAAATTGCATTCCAATTTTTGGTATTAATTCTTCGGATACAAATGAGCGGATAGCTTGCAAATCCTAATTACTGTTTAAACTCATGACAGCTATAAGGTCATCTTCACCTTCAGTCCTGCCAACCTCATTACTATCTTCAAAATTTAACTGACGACAAGGAGAAGATACACCAGCCATAGAATTATTAGGTTTGATCCTGAAGTAAAACAAAAAAAACAATTGAAAATTATTGAAAATGGATACTTCACTTTTATAATATAGAGAAACACTAAGTGCAGAATTCACAATTTAATTAAGAAGCAAAAATGGATCCTTTAGCATTAAACTTAAATAAATATCTAACAACTGGAGCTAAACAAATTCTTTAAAAAAAAGTTTGGTTTCTTTATTTCGCATTCCTGTGTGTTAGTAAACTAGAAATAAAAAAGAAAGGAAAAGGAAAAGTCATCGGCCTCATGGTTATTAAAAGAGAGTTGATTGATACATAACATAATTGGGTTTTATTAAAACGACAGTGTAATGTGGCCAAACAAGGTTAAAACAAATTTATCGAAACAGAGGATCCAAATTGTCACTCACGAGCACTAGAACAACATATTTCTTTTAAAGAATTAAAATAAAAGTTACTTTATTTTTTTCATCACAATCAATTAAGTGTTATTGTATGAAAATCAAGTTTGAATGTGATATGGAAGAGACATCACTTAACACATATGAATTTACTTGAAAAACTCAACCCGTCTCTTTAAAGTATTAAACTAAACAACACAAGGTCTATTTGTTATAAAAAACATGTACTTTTATTTGGTAGTTGAACTAAAATTATATTAAAATATATGGAATATAACTATGCTCATGAGCAATGGACAATTGCATCAGTGTAGGTTTGGCGTGCAGTTTAATGTTTGTGCTTATGAGACCACATCTTCTAACTACCAAGCACAACAGAGTTAGAACAAACTAATTGATACAAAAGATCTGAACCAGTATCAAGAACCTCATGCCTATTCATAAAAGAGCATTTGTCCAACTCCACCATGAAAATCCATTATCTATATATGAATTGTACCTTGAAGACAATCTAATACCACTAAATGTCAAAGGCTTGATTCCTTTTGACAACTAAAGCATACCAAAGATCGAACGAACGACTGAAGAAATGCTAACGCACACCGCAATTATTAATAATCTTCAAAGTTCTTTATCCAACAACGTGGGGACTGAAAACTGAATTCGGTGTTCAAACCTGTTAGCCATTAAAAAACAGAGTTAAATAGACTAAGAAGAAGCTCTCAAGTGATCAAATTAATGAAGTATCTTGTGTCATGAAAATAAAAAAAAGAATCAGATTAGATAAAGAATAAGCTAGAGATACCTGATCTGCAACAGCATATAGGATGGAAATTATACAAGGAAGATAGCAGCATATAGCAATACCAATGATGCACGCCAAAGCAATACTGAAAATACAAAGAACACATCAAAACCAAGAAATATTACACAAAGCCTGTAGACCAAAAAAACCATAAAATTTAGAAGGTAAGTTCAAGGAAAGATACTTCAACATCTGAACACAGTAAAAAGAAAGGGAAGGATAAGAGCAAACCAATAAACCTTCTCTCATTTTGGCATATTAGAATCCAATGATCCACCAGATAAATGAAAACATTGTATTTGCAAACTCTAGATGCTTTGCAACACTGTTAAGATGGTTTGGGTAGAAATAGTCATCATAGTCGAAAGATCATAAGTAGTACTCATACAGAATAAGCAAAAGATAGGCACAAGATTCAAATGAGTCCCATTTTGAAGACCAATTATAAAAGAAAACAAATGAACAATAGGCAAAAAAATTGGACGTAACATATTACTACAATCATTTTGTCTGAAAACATGGCAAATCCCTTCGAATATAGATTAAGTTAAAGCCCAAAAGGAAAATAAAACTCGATAATAGGTTGATCATTCTGGTCCATAAGGTTCGTAACTGTTGCATAATCAATAATAAACATACACAACATACAAACCAACCAACAGGCTTCTTTCTTCTTATTTCTCTATAGAAATGAAATGACGTTCTATCTAAACAAAGGAAGTTGCAGGTGAGAAAAGGTATGAAAAAGCCTTACTGTCAAATCTTCACTTAATTATACAAATTAACCAACAATAGTGTCATGGTTGCAGTTTTATCCAAATAGACATGCAATATACTACTTTCTCGAAATTGCATGATTTCCTTTCCTATCTTAATGCAACTCAAGTAATAATCATGCCAATCAATTAATCCATGGAACTGAATCCCAATGAACAACTAATAAGTTCCCTCATCATCATTTCTCACACTATCGTATGACCCAGTAACCCTTCTCCAATGATACTAATAATCATAAGCCTCCACATTTGACAACCACAGTATGATGCCATCAACGTCAGGTTCCACATTTGACAACCACATTATGACACCATCAATGTCAGCTTTACTTTTTTTATACCAATATGATCATGCAAACAATAGGGAAGGAGAAGGTTTAAATCCCCGGCTATTCTTTGGCCCATTTGAAGCATTTCTATTCTAATCATCGCAGGAAATCTTGTTTGATTAGATCGTTGAAGTTACAATCGAATTGTACAAAAGTTTTATGCCTAATGCCCCTTCCTCATTTAACAATTCCATCATGCAGCAGAATGAACTAAATCTAGTTTCACATTTCTTAAATGAAAATGACATGCTTACAGTGCACATGCTATGAACACGGTTGGTTAATGCATTAAAGAAGAATATCATAGAGAAGAGAAGAATTTTCTTTATGTTTTATCTAATTGCTGGAGAGTAAGAAACTTGACAATTTATTTGATTCTGCTTTATAGAAAAACCTGAACCATTTTTGCTATCTCAGCCTAATATGTATTATAGGTCTATTTGTCGTTTTTGCTATCTAAAAAATTCAAGCATGTGAAGTTTTCTTCCTTTTAACCTGAAATTTAAAAGAGATTTTTGAGTCAATTAGCAAATATGAAAAAGTTTCAAGGCTCGAAACTATGGGAGTCAAAGCCAACGAGTGATTTATTTTTGGTTCTCTTAGTTTTTCTAATTTTTTCTGTTTGCTAGAAACAAATCAGAAAGTTTGTGAAACTATTGACCCCTTCGGTTTTTCAATTAGTATCAGAGATAGGTCACCGATTCAGAACTTGGTAGTAAGTTGGTGCAGATCCTAGCTTCGCAAACATGGCCATAAGAGAAAGAGCATCAATTATTAGGCCACCGCTATTGGACAATTTTAATTATCCTGCATGGAAATCACGGATAAAAGTCTTCATCCAAGCTTAGGGAACGAAAGCTTGGCATTCGGTAGTACACGGTTGGACACATCCGATGATCACTGATAATAAAGGAGAGGCAGTTCAGAAAGATCCATCTGAATAGACAAGAGTCGAAGAAGAAAGTGCACTCGAAAATTCATAAGCAATGCATGCGATATTCAATGTTGTTGATGAGGGACGCTTCTCAATGATTTCAGCCTGTGAATCAACAAAAGAAGCGTGGGATGCTCTGTAAACTATTCATGAAGGGTCCAAATTTGTGATAGCGTTGAAACTACAGATGTTAGTTGTGAGTTTTGAAGAGCTGAAGATGCATGAAAATGATACTGTTTGAGACTTTCATGAAAAATTGTGAGATATAGCAAATCAAGCTCATCAACTAGAAAAGAAATACTCCAACGCGAAATTAGTCAAGAAAACGCTGAGATTGCTACCTCCAAGGTTTATTCCAAAAATTGCAGCAATAGAGGAGGACCACGACATTAATGACTTGTCATTGGAGAATGTAATTGGAATTCTTACCAATTTCAAAATGAATTTGTTGAGGGATAACTGAGAGAAGAAGAAAGGATTAGCATTGCAAGTCGAGATTGGTAAAGTCGTGAATGACTTAGAAGATGAATCCGATGAGAATAAGGACATATAACTATTAACACGAGAGTTTGGTAAATGGCTAAAAAGAATGAAAAAGGACAGACCCGACTTTAGACAATATGGAAGAAGTTCATCGAGTAACAATGTTAAACATCAAGTCAAAATACAAAAGGGTGAAAGGAAGGCAAGAAGAATCCAATTTCATGAATGTCAAGGTTTCGGACACATTCAATATGAATGTGCTAATACTTTGAAGAAGAAAAAAGGAAAGTCTTTCACAAGCACCTAAAGTGAAAATGATTTTGAGAGTGAATATGGTAGTGAAGAAGAAATAACTAATAGTGTTGTGTTGGTTGCCTTACATAGCAAAAGTCCAGTTACTTGCTTAACAGTAACTGAGAAGGAAGTAACTGAAGTCGGAAAAGAGGGAAAATTGGAAAAATTCGAAAACAACTCATCTCAAGACCTAATATCAAATTATGACAGTGACGGTAGTGGTCTAGATGATAAAAAAGGGAACATTTATGAAGCTTACAAATTAATGTATGAAAGATTGAAGGAAGAGAATCTCTCTATGAAGAACACCATCCTAGAGTTAAAAAAGAAATTGATGTTGACGTCGGATAAGCCTGCTGAAGCTAGAATGAAATTGATAAGCACTGAAAAGAGATTGAGAATGTTGAATGGAGGCACGAAAAAACTAGATAAGTTGATAGAAACTGGTAAGGTTAAAGAAAATTTCGAAGGCATAGGCTATAAAGGTGAGTGCTCGCAAGTGAATGAGAAAAATTTTGATATGTTCAGATCAACCCAAGAGGTAAAAGCATCAAAAAAGAATTGAAGATTTATACCCATATGTCATTTTTGTGGAGTCATTGGGTATATAAGGCCAAGATCTACCAGTTGCTACAAATGCTGTTTCAAAGAAGACAAAGCCGAAAAAGTATATATCCTCCACAAAAATTTCAACATCAATCTTCAATACCAAAATCTACTTGGGTAAAAAGAAGTGAATTGCAAGCTCTCATAGTTCGTACATCAATGAAGGCAACTTTGCAACATGGTTGACATTTTGATAGTGGATGCTCACGCCATATGACGGGGGAAAAGACTTACTTAACTGACTATCAGAATTGTATGGATGATTATGTGACTTTCGGAGATGGAAAGAAAGCTTCCGTAATCGGTAGAGGAACATTATGCGTGGATGGTTTGCCTCCTCTCAAGAATGTGCTTCATGTTGATGGATTAAAAGCAAATTTGGTAAGTATAAGCCAACTTTATGATGATGGTTTGCTAGTTAAATTTACAAGTGATGAATGCAAGGTACTTACCGAACAAGGAGAATGTATCATGAGCGGCAAGCGATCAGCTGACAATTGCTACATGTTGCAAGTCATAACTACGTGTAAGTAAGCTACTCATGAGAATGACATTTATTTATGACATCAAAGGCTTGCGCACGTAAATTTTGATTTCATCAGCAAATTGACAAAATTGGAGGCTATGAAGGGTCTATCCAAAATGAACAAAGAAGGAAAATCAATTTGCAATGCGTGTCAAATGGGAAAAACAGCTTGAAAATTCGACAACAAAAATGATGAAGGAATTTTTATTGGCTATTCAACTCACAGTAAAGCTTAGCAAGTGTATAATCAAAGAACAAAGAAAGTGCAAGAGTCCATAAATGTTGTAATAGATGATGTATCTTTGTTGAATGGTCAAGTGGCAGAAGAAAATCAACGTAACCTACCATCCGAATCAGCCCAAACAAGTAAAGATACGAGATTGAAGAATTGCCCAAATTTGCAGTTAATTGCTGCTGAGAAAGTAACTACAGGAACTAATCTACAGTTAGTTGCTACTGAGGAAGTAACCGCGTGAACTGAAAAAATTTCAGTTACTTCCGATGATGAATCACCCAAAACCCTAGAAGCTGACTTGAACCAAGATTCTTCATCTTGAATCTGAAGAAATCGTCTAGTAGAAAACGTCATTGGAGATATCAGCGAAAGAAAAAAAAACAAGAGAAAGAAAAAGGGTTAATTATCAAGAACTTGCAGACAACTTGTGTTACACATCTTCATTCGAGCCAAAGAAAAAGACCAGGTTTGAATTTCTTCGAGAGGCACAGGGATTGTGTGCTTTACATTTTTAAAGTATTTTTTTGTATTGTTTAAAAAAAGGAGGAAACGTAAATAAAAATTAAAAAAAAAGTCTTTTTTAGTCTTTAGTTTTTATGTTGTCGTTGTCGTCTCATCTTTTTAGTAGTTTGCATTGTGACTTTTATTTGGCTCCACCGAAGACCATTCAGCTCTCTCATCAGTATGAATCTCTCTCAGATATCTCTCTCTCTCTTTCGGGCATATCTCTCAGTGTTTTGAATGGTGGTAATTTGTCTTCTTGGCGTGTTTATGATTCTTCCGCTTCACCTATTGTTGATTATTATGATTATACATTTTGATATAGTTTTGTCCCAAGGGGGAGACATCAGATTGTTTATGATGAATGTTCCATTCAGGGAGAGATTTCAAAGTATATGAGTGACTATTCGTCTTGCTTTTTGGCATGTTTTTGTCCCAAGGGAGAAATTTTTGGATGATTGGATAAACTTAATGTTCTTTGTAACTTGATGTTCGATTAAGGGGGAGTATTTGTCATATAATTGTGAATTTGATACTTATATGTCCAATTATATTATTTAGGGGAAGTTTTATATTTGTGACAAACAATGCTAAAAAGAGGGAGATTGTTAGGATATATGTTATATATCTAAGTAAGTTTTGGCATTCTTTATTAATTGGACCTATAAGATATTAATTGGATGATGATAGCTAATTAATAATACTTGTTTGACTTGGATTTTAAAAGCTATTTTGGTGAATTACGTTGATGTGTGGTTGAAGGGCATTAATGAACTTTACATATATTTCCATCGTTGGGATTTACTTATTATTGGTTGGAGTTTTGGGATTAAAAAGAAAAAGTTACAGAGTTGGTAAAAGGTGGAATTGTCAGCACCCGAAAAGATTGGAGCTTGGGCTTATCTACGTTCCTTGCTAGTTATCTTAATATGGGGGTTAATTAAGCACGTCTCTAGTCTTGAAGTTGATCTCTATCTCTAATGTGCGTAACAGTTGCGGTGATCTATCTCCAATGTGCGTGTGTGTGGCATAGGATGACAGAGTGCATTAATGGTTAATAGTTGAACAAAAGAAGGAATGTAGGTTGTGAAACAAGGCAAGAGTGTAGTGGGCATGAGTTAATTGAATTAAAAAAGGAGATATATGTCTTGTCGTGTGTGTTGTATTAATTAAGTGGTGGAGATGCGTGTGTAAGATTGACTTAAAGAGTGTCAATTGTTTAATCACACAGTGAGTGTGTTTTGTGCATGGTTCTATGAAGATTGCAAAGCCACGTGACAGGTTGGGTGATTGAAGCCATGGTAAAGCACCTAAGGTGAAGTGCGTCAG
>JAOSBM010000205.1:23715703-23732554 GCA_027568955.1 Erythroxylum tenue
ATCTAATTTAATTCTACTCTAACCCAACTCTAACTAAGACAAATTCAAAACAAAATTAAAACATCAATAAAGCACAATTAATCAATTAAACAATTAAAACATACATAATCAATTGGAGAAAATTTAAGCACATAAAACAAGGTCTAACAAAGAGGCTGGAGGAAGTGTTAATAATTACTCTAAATAGGGAGTGCCTTTCTATTTTAAAGAACAAGTTACCTCAAAAGATAAAAGAGCTAGAGTATTTTACTATCCCTTGTAACATTAGTTGCTTTTCAATTTATAGGACATTAATAGACTTATGAGCTTAAATTGATCTAATTCTTTATAATATGTTTAAGAAAATAGGATTAGGCGACACTAATCTAACTAGAATAAGCCATTAGTTTGTTGATAAATCAATTCAATTATCCTAGGGCTACAATAGAGGATATGTTAGATAGGTTTGAAGATTCATTTTTCTTATAGACTTTATGGTCTTGAACATGGATAATGACATAGAGGTTACCTTAATCTTAAGATGGCCCTTCTTAGCTATTACTAAAGCTAGATGTGTACGATGGCAAGTTTAATTATAGAAGATGAGGAAACATTGCTTAAGAGATTTGAAGCCATAAAATCACCCTCTATTAATCATGATACTTATTTATGTTTAAATGTCATCAACACAAATTTATCTCATATTATACAAGGAATAGTCACACATTATCTCATGGAGATGACAAGTATAGATCATAGGATGTTTTCTAGGTGTTTAAGTGTATTTTTAAGTATTTTCTTAAATGATTATCATATGTATAGGCTTAGAATTATGTTATTGTTAGTTTTTGTATGTATTTAAAGTGTTTGATTGGTTTAGAGCAAGAATTTGATCTTCATTTTATGTTTTAAGAGGTATTTGACGTGATTGTAAGTGTGAAGAGACAAGAATATAAAGAAAAGAGAAGATCTTAAATGCATGCAACCATGCCACGATCGTGGTGGGTGAAGAAGGACGGTGATGCATGGGGCTCTATCATGATCATGGCCCCATCCATGTGGCTTACTTATAGGCTACGAAATCACTATATGGAGAAATGGGTGGAAGTAGGCTACTGATCATAGATCCTAGATGATGGTAATGTGCAGGGTACGTTGAGCTAAGAAAGTTAAACAAACATTAAATGGGAATAAGTTTTATTTTAAATTTTATGTTATTTTATTTTCATATTTCATATTCATTTTCTTTATTTTTTAATTTTATTTTATCATTTTATCTCCTTTTTTTTCTATTTTGCAAGGTTGTTAGTCTAATATTGGATGGAGAGTCCCAAAATCAGAAAATTGTCTTACTCATGAGAGTACCAACTCCACTTTCTCGCTATCGTATTTGCGTATACTATGTAAATTAAGGATAACGTATAACTTTAAGTGTGAGGAAGGGTTTAATGATTTTAATTATTTTCTTAATGATTTTAATGATTTTATTCAGCTTATTATAATCTTAGTTATTAAATTTTATAAACTGATATCTTGTCTTAATTGAAATCTATCCATCAATACTGTATTTCATTATTGAATATTGCTTTGAATTATGATGCAAAAGTAAGATAGGAATAAAATTCCTTTTATAAGTCATATTTTTAATAATAATTGTATTAATCAAGTTGAATGAAACTATATATTATTTACACAAATAAACCTACTTTTTTGTGAGCTTTTGAGCCTAAGAACAAAAATATTAATAAAATTTTCAGCTCTTTTATTTCTTTCATGTGTGTTATCATGCGTAGTTGAATGATTCTAGAACTTGCTTTTATTATACATATTGAGATCATATTTATTAAAATTAGAAGCATTAAAGGTACTTAGATTCAACAATTTATTTTAGTTTATTTCTTTGATAAATACCTTACCTTATTTCACCTTTAAGAATAACCAATTTTGAACCTTAGCCTTTTTTATTGTTTACACCCAATTATTAGACTTTAGCCTATTTTTCTTTGAAGCCTTTTTTAAAATTGTTTTGAACCCTAAAGGTTATCTACATTATTTGGTTATTTGAAACTTGAAAATTTGAAAGGTCCAATATCTCTTTAATTATGGTACATGATGAATGCTCGAAATTTTAATTGATATAAAAAAAAGAGAGTAGAAAAATTGTGGTCAAATATATAACATCATTGCTTTTATAATGAATGGACCTGTGTATATTGTGAACAAGTTTCATGTAATGTTCTCTTTAGTAAATTTCTTTCAAATTAACTCTTTTATCAACTCAATCATAGCTTACGTAAGCCTCATTACAACTCGTATAACAATCTTTTGATTTTTGTTTCTAGTTTACGTAAGTGATGGAGATGTGACAAAATTGCAAGCCTATGGTAAAATTTTTGCTCCGTATTGATTTGAAAATTTGATATTTTTTACTCTAAATACTTGAGTACATTGAGTGGAATCTTAGTAAGAGGTGTGAAGGTTTATGCTTTTAATTTCAATGAGGTTATTGATGTGATTGCTGCTAATATTGACTTAGGAAGTTAGTTTTAGGATAACTTGATTCTCATTGTATATTAATTTGATGAGTATGATATGATGATTGATAGTATAAATGGACAAGTTAAGATTAATGAAGGAATGATGCTGTAAGACTTATAATTCTAACTATAATTTACTTGAGGACAAGTACAAGTTTAATTGTGGGAATATTTGATAGATGCAAACTTGACTATATTTATACACCTATATTTGATATATTTTTCTTGATATTTTGTAATTTTATTGTATTTTGGTACTTAATTCGCTCTAAGCATATTTATAGGTAATAATTGCCTTTATGTATCAAAAAGAGAAGAATTTGGATAAAAACACGACATAAAACAAAATTTTGAAGTAAATTAGAGATACACAATCGTGTCTATGCCTACATATGTCTCTCAGTCCATATAGAATCGCGAATTTAGAAATTTTGAAATATACACGGTCTAATACACGCCCGTGTGTTAGACCATATATCTCCTAAAATCCTAAAATTTACTATAAAAACATGTGAGCAAAGGCCAATTGAAAAGAGCAGTCTTTTGAAGCCAACTCCAAGCATGAAAAACATTCAAAAGGGACGATATTGATTTAGAGAAGTGAAGAACACGAAGAAATCATCAAAAAATCCAATAGATTACAACATCAAACCTCAAACTTGTAAAAACAATTGATAGAAGGAAGAGATATTTAAAATTATGAGCTCTTCATTTTTTATTCGTGTTTTTTTCCATTTTATCTTTGATTTCGTTTTCTGTTATGTGTAGATAAATGCTTTTTAATGTCTAGGCGTGATGAGCTCTAATTTGTGCTACAATATGTTTTGATTTTGTGCTTAATGCAATTGTTTTGATTGATCTAATTTGATTTAATTATGTTTTTTATATATTTTCTAAGAGATCCGAAATATTAGTACATAATCTAATTTCATATAATAGAAATTGAGAAGTCCTGTGTATAAATAAATCTACCATAACTGAAAAAAGTTGATTACAAACCTAAAAATAGGTTGATATAAATCCTCTACATTATGGTCAAACTTAATAACAAAATTTACAAATTGATAAAACAATCATAGAAACTTTATCCTGAATAATTTTGGTTAATAAAAATATAAAGTAGTTATTAATAGTCTCGAGAATTTACACAGTCCAATAGTCAATAGTATAATTCCATAATAAATAATTATCTAACAGTTTTAGAAATATTCAATACCTAGACACTAATTCTTGATATCAATTGTTTTCTATGTAACTTCCCTTGTTTCTATGTTCATTATTATTTGCTACTTTATTTTGATTGTTTAAGTATTATTTTAATTAAAAATTAAAATCAAATCCTTAAGCTAGATAATAGAAGAAAGGCAATTACTACTAATCATTTTCTTCGTGAGATCGGTTTGTGCTAGCTATAAGTACATCGTACACTTGTGATTGATTCAATATTGACAAACTAAAATTTAGTCAATCAAGCTTGATTAATTGCACTTGGCTCAGACTGTACTCGAACTCAAACAGCTATCTCCACGCCGGAGTCAGAAATTGTAAGTAAGGCTTAAGCGCAACTTGACGCCTGACCTGGCTATTATCAAGCCTTGATAATACTGAAAATACTGAGAAGTGAATGTCTAAAATGATAGTAAACAATTAACATAAAGCATTTCCAAGCAAAAGCACTTACCTTTGTGATATGTGGGAGTTTTGGTCTTACAGTTACGTGAAAGTGGTGGTTGGGCTGCTGCCTTACTGTAAAGTAACTGAACGAGAACTGGGTTTTACTTGAGAAACAGTAAAAACTCAACAAACTTGGTTCATCACTTCGTCTCTGTATATGGTTATAAGAATACAGATTCGATTACAAACATCAGTTCTAGTTTTATCACGAGCGACAGATTACAGACATTAACCATCTGTTGATAGTTTAACAAAATTTGCTCCCTCCTTTCGTCCTTCCTTTGTTGAGATGGCAGGACTGGCAATACCAATTGGGGTGGCCTTTCCATCGACTTCTCATCCTTGGTTCTCGCCTTTTCTTCCTGTGAAATTTCCGGTAGATGCCAACTAAACACGTGTTTTTACATCCTGTTACTACTAAACCTATATAGCCTCACTATTATTTGAACTTGATGTCGTAACAAAATAAGCAAAAGAAATTTAAATGGGCCTTGAAGCACCATTTCACTCCTTTGCTCAATGATAAGCACAAAAGTAAAAATTATGGAAGATAAGAAGTTAAAAATGGGGTCGAGACAAGAAGATGCACCATGGAGCAGGAGCAGCAATAGGTCAAGTTACCATTCGTCTACAACAGCATTTTCAAGTACAAGCACAAATTCATAGAATTCCAAAATGCAAGACAAACTTTACACAATATAAGAGGAATTCTGCATACTCGAGGTGATACAATAATAGAAATTTAACTTGAGGTTATTGAGAAAATATCTAGGAATCGAAGTGCAGACCTAATCATTTACCCAGAGTCGCTCTTGGAGGTGGGTTGGGCCCCCCCAGAGGCAACTTCGTCCATACTTTGCCCTTGACGCCGATACATTCCACCGGATGCAACAAAAGATGGACAAGGCCTGTAAGCTTTAATGGGCCACCAACCAAAACCTGGAACTGTGGCAATACCACCTTGAATCCTTCCCTCACCATTGCATCCCTTCTCTATTTCTCCTCTCCCACACGTTTTACACCCGCTTTACAAGCAGTACAACATATTCTTAACCACTTAATTAACTGAACCATTCTCTTCTCTAAAATATGAGCAGAAGACTTAAGAAGCCTCATAATTGCAGAAGTGAAACAGATGTACAGAATACTTACCCCGTAAGAATATTCTCAAATTCTTGGTTTCTTGTTTCTGATTGAAGAGAGAAAGCATCATTCCCTGGAGGGGAGGGAGTTGACCCATCTTCCACAATAGTAGTAGGAGAAGAAGAGGAAAGAGAGACGGAAAGCTTGGATGGATATCTAAGGATAGTTGGTGACGTATAGGTGGTGGTGTTATTTAGGATCTGCTTAGGAAAGAGGGTGTGATGAGGCGCTGTAGGAAGTGATGAGAGAATGGTGGTTCCCATTCTCCCTCCCCCCTCCTATGTACAGAGAAATGGTTTATCGGACAAGAGGCAGCCACACGCACTCACGGAAGCTGATCTACATGAGCAAAATTTAACGGCTGCAAATAATATAGAGATGTTGGACTGTATTCAGGGTCCAATGTCCTGACCACTAGACAAATTGTCCAAATATTTTAATACATAAAAAAACCTATTTATCTTTTTTATATATTTCCACAAGTTTTATACTTCGACCAACAAGTACTCCCCATCACAAGTATGTCTCTTTAACACGACCAAAAAGAGTTTCAAAGAGCAGGGCTCAAATCACTTGTTCAGTTACTATATTATTTTGAGCATTAATTCATCCAATAAAAGAGAAGGCACATTAAAGCTAAACAAAATATCTTAAAAAGGAGAGAAGAAAGGGAGACTGAACATAGGGCATAGTTATCGCTATCAGAGCTGCGCTTGATGCAAAAATATTTCAATCGCAAAACAATAAAACTATGCATTAGCATTAGAAAAAACTAAATTGGAAAGAAAAGTTGAAATTAGCCATTCAGCCTGCTGCTAGTTCTACTCTCATTTTTAACTTCTTCATCAGATGATGCCCACGCACTTTACTCCTCTGTACAAACAGAATTTCCTTCTGGTGAATATACAAGCTCTAATCCCTGCTTTACTTGCTTTACATGTTGACTAGACATTGAACAGTTACCAATTTTCCACAAATGCACAACTGTGGAACGATTTTGCACGATAATTCCTAGACAAATGGGGAAAAATGACACCTTAACCACAGAAAGAAAACAAAAATTGAGGTTGGAGAAACTAAAATGGATCTTGTAGCAATTTCATAAAGAAAATTCAAGACACTTAGACCCATACCGTCAGTACCACTAATTCTTTTTCCAACTAATATTCAATTTATCATTGGTATCACTTTTTCCTTTCTCTTCAACTATGCATGAACAATTTGGTTGTCTCCCTCTCCATCTAGCAGCATCACCGAGCTATGATGATGCACCATATACCACCGCTCATTGTGAAACTCAAAGATATTAGTTATATTAAACGGTCCATTCAAGTCAGCAAAGAATTTCATTGTCACCCACGCCATGTCAGTCAACACTCGAGCACGCACGTCCCGCACTTGGAAGTCCACACCTTGCTCCCAATTGAATTCTAGCTGCCAACTTTGTATTACAGCATCATATCTGCACAGGCAAGTAGATCAGCTTCAGAATGACTTCAAAATAAAGATCATACGCCAAGTTTTGAAGACGGAGCACACTAGAATCAGTACAACATTGGAAACTGAAGGGAATTCCACCATAAAAAATAGCATGAGAAAGAATTAATGATATCACCCAGAAACATAAAAATCCATTACAAAGTACTCCTGTCAAAAATAGATTTCAGAAGCCTGCCACAGAAATAGGCAGAACAAAAAGAGAAGCCTCTAGCCTGTACGATTGTTCCATTTAAAAGTATGGCACACTTCAACATTAGAGCGCTGCCCCACTTTGAAATATATACCAGACATTCCACTCATCTGTTAGTGCAACATAGGAATCCACGAGCAAATTTAACAACTGACAATTATTCACTCATCTTGCAAAAAGTCCAAATTTTAACAGTCTCTGTGACTTTAGGATCTCAGAGAAACATATGTCAAAACTCCCTTTCCCTGAGTTGTTCATAATATGACCTCAGAAGTTCCCAGGTGTCATTCATTCATCACTACACAAGATCACTTCTAAAACTTATATAGCAGGTCTTTTGTCTACAAATCCAAGTCAAATCCTAGACTCTACAAACTAGGCATTGCATACCAACGTCTCAAAAAAATCACTCGAAAGGTTTCACAAGCAGTCCTGTAATGCATTCAGATATTGAAAAGCATTATAACCAGGTATTGTGTTCAAACTAGTTTCACACAGGACTAACAAAGTCCCTAGTGATGATATGACCTCCATTGAAAAAATCATACCACCATCTCTTAATCTGTCCATACAACATGAGAGGGGCATCAGATAGCTTAAGCTAGAATGGGTTTGCTATCCAACTAAAAGGAGGACTGTCCAGACTGATCCGGGAAAATAATGAAGGGAAAGGGTGAATTACAAGACGCTGCTAAACAAATACATCCACATCCAGAGTTCAACTACAATGGCATATAAAGAATTTATAAGTCTGTCAAATGAAGCATCTTCTAATTCAGGGGACAGGATATATAATATTATGAACTTGAATGATCATTGGCCCATCAAACCGTAGGGGAAAAAAATCAAATAATTCCTGGATATATGTAAAGCAATCTAGTCTAGTAGTAGTTCATGGCTCCCTGGTACAGATCTCCGAATGTTACAACTCATAATGTAGTATAAACTTTTACAGAAAACCTTTTAAGCATTCAAGTATGCCAAAAATTTATGTATATTAAAAGCTCATAACCTCAGTATAGATATTCGAAATTTAGGACAAACAAAAGACAAGCCCTCAACCAAATGGATGTTTCCAATATCCAGGGATTATCTATATGCAATGGAAATCAAACTTACCCAGAGAAAAGTTCCCCTGATGCATGAACACACTTGACATAATCAGCATTCAGCCAAAAACGTTTCATAGCAGGAAGTGATCTTTCTCTGATGATGTTAAAGAATTGTGTATTCACATTCACGATTGCCCTTGTAGCTGCATAGTAAGCTTTCCACCCATTAACAGGCGTCACACTATCTTGCTCTAAAGTAAAATCCTGACAAGTAAAATGAAGATGCGAATCATTTAAGGAAATTATTTATACAAATCAAAATTCACAATTCCAACCTAGAAACCCTACTGAGAAAAGATAAACGAACTTCTTCCCTTTCAAACGAAACCAAAAACGAATTTAAAAAACAAGAGAACTAGAGAAGTAACAGAATAATACTTTGTGATAAAGGGCCTTCCAGGCATTATCATCATTGGCGGCCTTGCGCATCAGGGAATTGGTCATGGATAACCTACAGAGACTCGGATAATCCAAATAACTAAGCGCATGGGTCGTAATCTCCGGCACCAACTGCTCCATCATCGACGCCCCGTTTTGTCTCTCCACCGCCGACGCGGCCGTTGTCGTCACCACCATATCCGTCGTTGAGTCTCTCGCGGCGTTGCAGGAACAGTTACAGGGCTTGGCAAGAGGAGTTGAAGGAGGAGGAGAGGATTTGAGGGATTTTGATCGAAGGGTGAGTAGCGCGAGTAGGAGAGAGAGGAGAGTCAGAGAAGAGACTATGAGGAGCGATTGGTAGGAGGAGAAGGCGAGAGTGATAATCTCCATTCACTATAAGACATCAAATCTAACATATACCAAAAGCCCTAAGAATCCAAAGAGACTTTGCCTTGTTTTGTTTTGTTCTATTCTGTTAACTAACTATCCGCAAACGGCAAATCCTAGGTGAAGCTGAAGCTGATTTAACAATTTCTTTTTCCTGGTTATCCGCAGAGAGAAACGAAGAGACGAGACGAGGGACGGGGGTGGTGGGTCGTGGGTCGTGGGTCGGGAGCTGTAACTCGTGAGTGGAACTGATTAGGAGCAAACACGCGCGCGTGCTTCCACGCGCCAAGCCGGCCTCTTTTTTATATCACCCATTCCGAGATTCTTATTGACTCTCTCTCAGGAAACGACGACGTGTTTGGTTATTATTATTTAATAGATGGCTTGGGACAAATTGGTTGCAATTTCTTACTAGGATTTCCTTAGTTAGATCAAGACTGGGGGACGGAAACACTTTCTAGGGTATACTTACTTTGCAGAGCGCTATATACATATATATGTATAATGAATTATTATTATTATTATTATTATTGTTACAGATGTAGCTAAAGAAAAGGAAATGATTTGGGAGGGATGGGATCTAGTTTATCTAGACCTACAAAAAGGGTTGTTGGGATGTTGATCAAATTAAATTTATCAGACTGGGACTAGCTGGACAGCAATGTAATGAATATAGTCATAGTGCTGCTTACAAGTATCATAACCCACCCTCTACTTGTCCTACAAACTTTCTCTGATTGAGGAGCTCCTAATATGCTCGAAACTCTTGTAGACACTAGTTTGATCGTTGCAAAGCACACGAAGAAAAGACTCACTGCTAGCACCGCCAGCTCTTTGCTTTCCAGATTTGATTGCTCTTTCATTACTTTTTGGACATCTAGTCTGATCACATAATCAACATAAATATATTTCTTTAGTTCATAAGTAATAATCCTTACCAAAATCAAATTCTAGACCAAAATTTTCATACCTCAACATCATATTTTCTCTGACCAATGACTCCAACCGAGATGCGACAACAGCTTTCCACTCCTCAAGGTCATCAAATCCTTTTTCCTGATAAATACATACAAATATATGTTAGCCTATACCTCTTTGTTCATAATCCATTTTCTTTACGAATTTATAAAGCCTACCATTTCCTCCTTCCATCGCATTAGGTCTTCAATTTCCTTTTTCCCAGTCTCTAAGAGCGAGGAAACTCTTGATAGCTCCTTGTCAAGCTCTGGCAGAAATTCTCCTTGTTGCCGATTCAATTCCTTAATGTACTCCTCTAGAACAGATAAATTAAGCTCAAGTGACTTCACCTTCTGCATCAAGATCTTAAGAACAATGTCACCTGGGATTCTGCTAATTGGTCGTTGCCTAACTTCAATGACCGGGTCTGGAATTTTACTTTTAATTGAAGGATCTTTTGTAACATCAACATGGAGCTGTTGTGCATCATTAACATTTTCTGCACCAGTACCAGCATTTTCGCCTCCAACTAAAGCTTTGCCAACTTTTTTCCCATCTACAGAAACTGCTTCTGGCTTTGAAGTGGGTGAGACAGATGAATTGATCTCTGGCAATTTGTTTGAAACAGGTTTTTCAGATGACACTAAGAGATCTTCGAGCATTTGTTCGACGGCATCTACTCCATATACCTCAAAAGCACTCAATGTGCAGTAATGTTCTGATCCATAATGGCTAAATAAATTCAACTTTAAGTACCTCACCCATTTTGGTTCAGGGAGTTTAAAGCTTTGCAGCTGCTTCACATTGGCGGCCATAAACTTTCCCAACAATGTCCAGTTCTCAGTTGGATAGCTCAAGCTTCCAAACAAGTCAAAATCCTTGAAAGTTGAAGAATAATGTTCAGAATTTGCAATCTTCACTACATCAACTAATGTTTCCTCAGAAAGCTCAATAACAACAAACTTTTCTCTGGCAGAACAAGGGTTTCTCAAGTATTTATCGTGATCCATTCCCAAAATGTTACTTGCTCCTTTCGCTTCCTTATTATGTGCCACCACCTTTGCACCCTTTAGAACAGAGGCGTAATTGTACTCTTTACCATCAGGTTCAAGCCGGTGGGTGATGTTAACAAGCTGGCAGGGTACCTCTTGAACTTTTTCTTGTGTTGTTATGTTCCGGAACTCATCCAAATTGATGTAAGTCGAATGGTGTCTCCCACTGGCTAGTTCTTTTGGTTTGTCAACCTTAATTTCTTCAGCATTTTGAACTCTACACATGAAAGCTCCATAACCTATGATGTTCCATACTAAGTCGTCTAATCTAGTTGGCTCCAGATGGGAGTACTGATGATTTGGGAACTCGAGATGAACTGAGGAATTGCTACTAGCGATAGACAAATTAAGCTCAAGCAACCACAAGTTCATAGTGTTATTACCTCTATTTGGAACCGGTGAATATGCATCACTAGATAGTTCATCCTTCAAACCACAAGGGAAAGGTGAGCTTTTGTTATCTAGAGTCAAATTTCCTGGAAAGACAAACTTACGTTAGTACATTAATATGCACAAAACTATTTAACAATAATACGACCATTAATTATAGCTCATCCTTATTAATTGGAGCTTCCTGAAACTAGTACCAAGAAAAGGGAAACAGAAGGATATTTAAACATAACAATGTCTGGGCCTTGGTATGTTTATTTCCAACATTTCTTGACACCTAAAGACGAATAAGAAAATATTTATACCGAATCCTTAATATATTGCAACATTATTTGTTTAGACATTATCTTAACAACTATACAGCCAAAGGTTGAATCTTGAATGCTTCATCTTTTTATCATGCATTTTCCTTCCGTCTAAATTATATCGAAAACAAATAGGGAATTGACAGATGATGCAAGAACTATATGTATACGTACGCCAAAGAGAAGACGTGAATTGATCCAAAACAAGATGCTACTGCAAGAGAAAAAATTAGCGTAAAGAACAAAATTTTCACCTTCATTTTCGTGACTGAGGCCAAGCCGAGTATAAAACAAGAAGATAAGACACCAGAGTAAGAGAATCAAAGACAACGACAGCTCATAAAAACTTCTCCTGCCATTTTTATTGTTCTTCTTACTAGTATTTACCACGATAGTACTCTCCCTTTCCCTGTTCCTGCAATCCTTCCTCTGACATTTGCTACCGTTTAACAATGGAATTGGAGAGCCGTTACGAGGTTTCTTCATCTCTTGTCCTTGCACAAAGAAAAAGAGAAAAACAAAAGTTTTTTTTTTCCCAATTTTTTGGGTGGTTGTCGTTGGTTCCTCGGAGATGGGAAAAAGAAGAAAGGTTTGTGAAGGCTTTTGTTGTTGTGTGGTGTGAGCGAGAGTGGAGAGAGAGAGAGATAGGGAAGCTAAGTTGGGTGCAGAGTGCCCTCCGTGTTTTTGTTTCTTTTTCTGGTCTTCACTTCCAACACTTTCGGGAACTACTTTTTTATAGGGTTTGAACGGCGGTTAATTCGGGGGCAATTTTGTGTGCCAAATTTGTCCTTCAAATTCTAAATTCAGACTTCTTTTAACGACCACTGTAGTGTAGGGTCTGTAAATTTATTTCCATTTCTCAGTCTTTCCCTTAACATTTCAAATATATTTCAATAACTAAATTCGTAAACCAAATATAATTTAAATTAAACTAAAAGTATTCACGTTTTGGTAGTTAATCAAATTTATGATTTTTGCAAAGAGCATATTTTATATTTTAAAAAAAAGATGAAAAAAATAATAGTACAAAAAGCACCACCTAATGGATGAGGATCAAGTAAAGTCAACACAACAAATGAAAACAAGAAGAATCAAGAAACTCACGGGTGAGTTCTAACCTCGGCTGATCGACCCACCACGACTCACTTTGTTTAGCTACTGTGACTACCCCAAGCTAAAGTTAAAGCCTAGAAAAATAGAACTATGCTCAGATGGTTAATAGAAGAAAGTCGCACGATTCAAGTCAGTGATTTTCTTACCATGGTAACGCTAACTGTACGGAGAAGAAGATCGCCCATCACCCTCAATGTTTTGCCCTAATTGGGAAACTTCTGGAGACTCTTCTCGCGTGTCTTTAACCCATCTGCAAAACGCCATGGTGTTGGTCTACTTTTGATAACCACAACGCTTTCATTTTATCGTGTATGTTTGGTAGATACAGCACTCGTGTGATGCCGTTTTTATTGTGTTTGTTGGAAGAGAGTTCTATCTCTCTAGGAGTCTGTGCTTTATCTCATATTAATTCAATAAATTTTTTGTATTTTTTAAAAAGCCATTTATTATTTTTTATAAAGGATGTCAACTGCAAATACACGGGCATATAAATTGATACTTTCCAGAGGATTAAGCCAGACGAGCATGTCCCACACCCATGTACATGGTGTGTCCAATGAGTGTAAATCATTGAAACATGTAAAATACGCAAAAATGAGATTTTTATACACACGAGCATGTACGTGTAAACATGCAGTGATGAGATTTTTATGTACCTTGTTTATGCTCATGTATACCTTAACATTTATGAAAACTTTAAAAATTTTCATTCAAAGTCAAGAGAGTCAAATAAAGCATACCACAAACATGAAAATTAGGTAAAATTAAATAAAGATGCTTTATAAACTAATATAAAACATGTTGAAAATTAATGAAATCTTAAATTAAAACCAAAAAAATCAAAAATATGATTAAATCAATTAAAACTATCATAATTTTTGGGTTGTCTTCTATATAGCGCTTCTTTATAGGTCTTATAGTTGTACATCTCAACAAACTCTTCTTTAACCTAGATCTATAATTAGCGACTTACTTCCACCGGTCATCCCATATAAAATTTCAATAGCCTATAAGTAAGCCACATGTTACAAGATAATAAAGACATAAGATATCAAATTAAATAAAATCCCTTTGTGACACCCGCATATACCTCTTGGGAGGATATTGCGAGTGCCACACACACACAGAACATACAGAATACCAAAACATTTCAAAACATACGAAACATTTCATACATGCATTTCCAGAATCTTAAACAAACATACATTACATAACATAATGTCATAAACCAGCCTGAATTAAGATTATTACAAACCTTCAAACAAATCCAAAAGTCATATACATCAAATACAAGCCCAAAAACAAACTAAAAAAATACATTTTGACAAAACAAAGCTCAGACTTCATTGGCCAATGCGGTTGACTCGTCCCAGTCTTTATAATCCTCGCTCTGAACCTACATGGGACAAATCCATCGTGCTAAGCATATAGCTTAATGAGTATTAACTAATCTATACATAAACTGACAACTAACAATACTGAATCAAGTTATAGCATAAGAATGCATTAAGGATTGTCTTAACAATAACTCAGACATAAAGTATTTCAGAACAGATTTTATAAATAATAAAACTGAATATCACAAAAGGGTATAAACCTTTCAGAATCAAAACACAATTTTTTTTAAGTCAGAAACAAACATATATCCGAATACAAAATTAGATGACTGTTAATCCATTTACAGAAGCGGATAACGGGACTTATATAGGAGAGACCAAAGTCTCGACAACGAAGTGTCCAGAAGAGACCGAAGTACAACGAAGTGTCCAGGAGAGACCGAAGTACACCGAAGTGTCCAGGAGAGATCGAAGTCTCGAAACTGAAATGTCACAGGAGCAGCAGCAGACCCTTCTAGGCATGCCTATTTATCCACAACTAGGACTCAACAGTTTTAAAACAAACAAAGTCATTTCAGACATTTCATGTACAAAGCAAGTAGTCAATCATATTCACATGCAAGTAGCACTTCTAATGATATAACATGCATCAAATGCCTCGGACAATCATTGTCCTGTATTTAGAACACAATCAGCATAAATCAAATTCGACAAGCAGAACAAAGTAAGGTGTGACCTTCTAAGATTACTTACTAAAGCTCCCTTTTTGCTTATTGCCTCGAAATTCTGACAATATCTGAAAGTGGTCGCTCTATGCGTGCCTCTACAACATTTATTACAATCACATATCACTATTATGCATGATTATGAAATCATTTATGTACATTCATGTATACTGAATATGTATGATGCATGTTCATGACAAATTTTGGGTTTTTTTTATCCTTAATCTTGTCACATTATCGATCATGTGAAACCATACTCGATTTCTTAATCCAGATTTATCTCATAACTAACTTTCAGTCCACTTTGCTCCATTATTATCATCAGGAAGGTGAGGTAATTTGATAACACTTCCTTCTAAAAAATTGTTCCTCTATGTCTTAAGTTTCTAATGATACCAAGATCCTACAATTTGGTTTATTATTCAATGAGTTATGCTCAAAATACCACAGACTGTGTACATTTGAAAATTTGGCTAGAGCATGATCATACATTCAAGTTTTACAACCCATATCTCTCAATTACACTATCCACAAATTACAAACTTTATACCAATTTAAATCTAAGAGAGTAAGCTACAACTTTGATAAAGATACCTCAGTCTAATTCGGCCTGCATCAATATAGTTTATTCAATAACCACAGGACATGATTTCTGTCCCTAGTAGTGCTACAGCTGAAGCCAAGACTTACTTTCAAGCTAAATTTCAAGACCTTTAAGGACAGAATTCAAATTCAATTTCTTCTTAATATTTGTAGCCAAATATGTCTAGTTTATTTTGAATAAAAAATCATCTCATTTGGAGCTCTATGAATCAAGTTATAATCAAAATACCGAAACATGTTAACTATAATATCTCCAATTTATAATATTCCAGTACATACCCTCACTTTGAGTTAATCAATCTTTTTCTAATCAATTCAGATGGCTCTAAATTTTTATGGAGAGAAAGAACAATGTCTTAGGAGTCTAATGGTTCAAGTTCCAAGTCATTTGGAGATCTTCAGTTCAAGTATTGGCCAAAATACCAATGTCTGTATAGTGAAACCTATTCAGTGAAACTACTACAATTAACTGACATCTTACACCTTCAACACCCCCTTCACCAAAATTCATGAATTCCACTTCAATTGCACCTTATTAATGCCTCAATTACACATAAATTTTCTGTCTAGAAACAATTCCAAAGTCATTCAATAAACAGCTCACAATCCTTATCTTCCATACATTAAAACCAAAATAGTATATGCCAAACTAGAATCATTTTTCCAGCACCTAATGTTGGACATCATAACACATATTTTTGGTCAACTTAGGAATCATAAAACTTATATGAATACATGCTATCAAGTGTAGAAATCCCTTACCTCTTTAACTTCAAAGAACCAGCTAAATCAAGCTTCCAAACAACCAGCACATATCTAAGTTTAATGTGCAACTTTTAGCATCAATAAGGTAATAATTAATACATAGAATCGCAAGACCTATTTCTTAACGAAATAACTTACAAAGCCTCCAAAGGTTGATACTCCAAACACCAACAAAAGTCCAGAAGTTAGAGAGGAGATGGGAGGTTTTGTGGACAGAAGAAAGCAAAGCGAAAAAAGAGAACAAAACAGAAAAGTTTCCAGCAGAAACTTGCTTCATCACCACCTAGGTGTCACTCCCTCCATAAGGCATGTGTCTTCTTTCGTGTGTCACATATGTCCCCCATTTAAGCTACCATTTGTCACACTTCCATTAAACCATGTTTCACTTAATGAGATCACGTATGGGTCAAAATATGTTATTGCACGAGATATGAACGTCCATGATGATAGTGAGGAAGTGAATTATGTAAGAGAGAATTGTGAAGGTCTATTGGTATGACAACTTTGTCGTGGTTTCTCTAAACTAACTTTAAGTTGCATTTTCCCCTAAATTTTGGTGTATATTTCATTGATTTAAGTTAATTATTTGCTTTTGTTTTACATTACTAACGTAACGTAACTTATATAAAGTGTAACATCCCACCCCCTACTGGAAGGGTAAAATAGTAAATTTGGCATAGGATGAGATGGATCGGAATGACTTA
>JAOSBM010000205.1:23863301-23874801 GCA_027568955.1 Erythroxylum tenue
CGTTCAGGCTATTCTACATAATTATATACACATATATAAGCCCAGTGTTATGGTTTTGATGGAACCTCGTATTAGCGGAATTAGGGCCAAGACCGTGATCCACAAATTGGGCTTTGATTTCTCTTTTAGGGTCGAAGCTGTTGGATTTTTTGGCGAAATTTGGTTACTCTGGAAAAATGACGTTGCAGTCTTAGTGGTCATCGCACATCGCCAATTTCTACATACCAAAGTCACGTATTGTGGTTCTTCGTTCGATTTTACGCCAATCTATGCTAGCCCCCAAATACCCTCTCAAAAAGTACTCTGGCAAGTATTACGCTGGGTAGGTCGTTCTCAAGCTGGACCCTGGCTGGTAGGCGGGGATTGCACTGATAAGTTGGAGGCTTCGGATAAAGAGTTGTGAATAAACATTTTAAGGATTGGGTGAACGACTGTAGTCTCCATGACTTGGGCTTTGTGGGATCGAAATTCACCTAGCAAAGAGGAACGACACAAGCACATTTGGACCGTGTGTTTAGCTCAACATCTTGTCTTAGGGATTTCCCCCATACAGTTAATCATCATTTACCTTTTCTGGGCTCCGATCATCGTCCTTTATTGGTCCATGTAAACAGCCCTCACCCGAGGGTACCGAGATCCTCCGAATTTCAGTTCCAAAATGCTTGGTTATCGACTGAGGAGACGTTTAGTAAATCGCTTGCTAGCTTCTCCAATCACCTTATGCAGTGGAATAAAGAGGTCTTTGGGAATATCTTCCATCGTAAAAAACATCTACTTGCCTGGTTGGAGGTCTACCGCGGGCTATGCAGACCGACACGGAGGCCTCGTTACTAGACTTAGAGGAACGTCTGAGTACTGAACTCCTGCAAGTCTTATGTGAAGAGGAACTCTACTGGCATCAGCAAGCCAAATGTGACTGGATATCAAAGCGTGATCTCAACACCAGGTTTTATCATACTATCACTGTTGCCAAAAGGCGGAAATTGAAAATAGAACGTCTTTTTGACGACACGAGATCTTTAGTGTCGGAACTGAAGCAACCGCAACACTTAGTTAGAAATTTTTATGTCCATTTATATACTCCCGAAGTAGACATTGGCTATCCGCTGCCGATCTCTAGGGGTTTTCCCCCGCTATTAGTAGAAAAGATCCAAGCACTAGCCTTTCCAGTCCATAAAACTGAAATTTAACAGGCGATTTTTTCCATGAATCCACACAAAGCCACGGGCATAGATGGATTCAATGCGCTTTTCTTTCAAACTCAATGGGAGAAGGTAGGGTCCGAAGTTGTAGGTTTTATTCAAGCCATTTTCCTACTAGACCGGTGGGACCAGGAATTGAATCAAACCATCCTGGTTTTAATCCCTAAAACCCCCGCTCTTACCACTATGGCCCAATTTAGGCCCATTAGCCTTTGTACAGTGCTTTATAAAATTATCGCTAAAGTTATTGTGAATCGTTTGAAAGTGCACCTGGACTTTCTTGTTGTGGAAAACCAATGCAGTTTTATTCCTGACAGACAAATTACTAATAATATAATTATTGCCTAGGAAGTCATACACTCGATGCGGAAAAAGCAGGGCAGACAGGGTAATTTGCTCTAAAGGTGGACCTAGAAAAAGCTTATGACCGGCTTCGCTGGGATTTCATTCAAAATACCTTAACCGATATTGGAATCCCACATAACCTCCTCTGTGTCATTATGCAGTGCGTCACAACGGTGTCAATGCAAGTCGTTTGGCAAGGTACTTTAACGGACCCGTTTAACCCTTCCTACGGCCTTAGACAAGGTGATCTGCTCTCACCATATCTTTTTGTCTTATGCATGGAAAGATTAGGGGCACCTTATTTCTCAGGAAGTGAGTCAAGGCCATTGGAAACCGATAAAATTAAGTCCCACGGGGCCTCCTTTATCCCATATATTTTTTACCGATGACCTAGTCCTCTTTGGTGAAGCTACGGAAATGCAAAAGAGAGTGATCACGATGACCCTGGAAACTTTTTGTAAAGCTTTCGATCAGCGCATTAACTTTGCTAAAACTCGGATATTTTTCTCCAAGAACGTGCCTCGTATTACGGCGTGTCGTCTTAGCCATGCTATACAAGTTACCAGTATGAGCAATCTTGGAAAATATCTAGGAGTTCAATTGATTCATGAGCGTGCCACTAGAACGAATTATTAGTACATCCTCGATAATGCCCAAAAGAAGCTATCTAGTTAGCGATCTAGGATGTTATCGCTAGCGGGTCGAGTTACTCTAACTCAATCAATGATCTCGTCCCTTCCAATTTTCACGATGTAAACGGTACGCCTTTCCTAGCAATTATGTGATGATTTGGAAAAATTAATGCAGGATTTTATCTAGGGGTCACAGGAAGGACAACGGAAAATGCATCTTGTCAAGTGGGTTGCCTTATGTCAACCCAAAAAAGTGGGGGCCTGGGCATTAAATGCATTAGATCTTCTAATGATGCCCTTCTTATTAAGCTCGAATGGGATTATTAACTCGCCCCATGGTCTTATGGGTCTAGACTTTAAGAGAAAAATACCGAGTGGATACTCACCATCTTCCTCAGACCTTAACTCATAACGGAGCTTCAGTGATTTGGAGAGGGATCTCAGTGACATAGAAATTTGTACGTCAGGGAGCTAAATGGAACCTGGGCAATGATCGCCACATCCTTTTCTGGCTCGATAATTGGGTCCATGACTGGGGTTCTCTCTATTTAGTAGCATACACCACCGTTCCTGAAAGCGATCTCAATGCTACAATCCCTGACTTTACTGATGAGCAAGGAAATTGGCATTGGAATTTTTTCCAACACTACCTTCCTTCCACCGTTTGTATGCTTATCACGTCAATCCGACCTCACATCACGGATCGGGAGGACGATCAATTGATCTGGGGGGTCCACCAATCACCGGAGGTTCACAGTGGCATTGACGTACGAGCTCATTAAGAACATCACCACGGAAGTCTCTAGCAGGTCTTGGGAGGGAATATGGAAATGGGCTAGCCCTTAGCGGATCAGGTCTTTTCTTTGGCTCTTGGCCAAGAGGAAATTACTAACCAATCAGTAGCTTATGACATGCCATCTAACTTCCGAGCCTGGTTGTCCCTCTTGTGGACAGGAAGAGTCAACTTTACACGCTATAAGAGATTGCTCCCGAGTCAAATCGTTCGGGTGTAAATTTTCGTCTGCAATGGTAAATATGGAATTTTTCCAATACGATGAGGGGTCCTGGCTTCTTTCTAACCTTATACATCACGTTCAGTTGAAGCAGGTAGTGTGGGCTACAATTTTTGGCGTTGCTTACTGGTTCTTAAAGAAATGGCAAAATAACATCATTTTTTAGGATGGTTTTGTCTGGCCAGTAGATGGAACTAAAATCGTCATGGATTATGTTAATTGGATCATCCGGGCTAGAGAGATGGAAAGGTGTGTATTTCTGGTGCAGGGTTTGTCGTTGGGTACACTGGTAGGTTGGACCAAACCTATGGAGGGGTGGGTTAAGATTAATACCGATGGAGTGGTGAAACCAGGATCCAACATGGCATCAGCTGGAGGCGTAATTAGGAACTGCCAAGGTCACTGGTGTGTAGGCTTCCTACAGAACATAGGCGTAGGCGAACCTTTGGCAGCCAAACTCTGGGGCATACATTCCGGGCTCACTTTGGCATGGGAGCAGGGATATCGCCGCGTGATAGTTGAAGTGGATTCACTCGAAGTTATTAACATTCTTTCTACTTCCACTAGCACTATATCTGACATTCTTCTTTTGGTGACAGGTATTCGAGAGTTGATGCATCGAGCATGGGAGGTGCAAATTCAGCATATATTTCGAGAAAAGAATCAGTGTGTCGATAGCCTGGCTACACTTGTCTCCTTAGTAGGATCGGGACTGTATCTCCTTCAGGAGCCACCGATGAGTGTCCAGAATGTTATACACCAAGACATGAAGGGCGCTCTTTATCGTAGAACTCTGCGTTAGTAGAGTGATCGGGGTCGTGTAGTAGTTTTTTTTTGTTTTTCTTTCCTTGTAACCAAAAAAAAAAGAGTTCATTACAAAGTCTCTGTAGGAGTTGCCAAGGAGGGAGCTTCTGCGATAGAAGGAAGTGACAAATGAGTAGAAAAAGGAAGATAACAATGAATAACGAAAGTAGGCAACGATGTGGTTCAAAGTCAAAACAACATAGCTCATTTTAGTGAAGTATAGGAAAGAAATCAATTGTAAAATATTGGAAGGGTCATTATTAGCAAGTGTAATGGATACAATGAATAACGAATATTATTTTATCTCTCTATACTCTTGCTGTCTGTTCTTTTTTGTGATAAATCAGAAAAATATGTACAAAACGTCCAATTATAAGTGCCACTGGAGACACATCTAGCTAAAATAAGCAACTAGTCTCAAGCAAGCCAAGACAGAAAAAAAAAACACAAAACAAGAATAACAGAAGCAAGGAAGGAACAAAATACTTCCAGTCAAAAGCAGAAACACAAGGAGCTCTACCAAAACCGAAGCATCTATAATCCATATGAAAGTCAAACTAAAATCACAAGCCCAGAAGAAGCAACCAAAAGAGGCTGATGGAAAGGCTGCTCATGGACACCCCGGGCACCGAAATGGCCAAGGGAATGCCACCAAGTGGGGAGTGTGTTGAACTTCCGGGGTAGGCTAGACCAGGCATGGCCTTGCCCAATAGACCCCGCATGCTGCAACCTGGAAATGTTTGAACAAATAACCTGCAAAAGAAAGGATGATTCTAAATAAAAAATTACCTTCTCTCAGTGTGTAGGTTGAGAAGTTCCCTAATGTAGGAGATAACTCTGAGATACACTCTCTCCTCCTCCATTACTTCATTCTTGAAGGTTCTAGCATTATGTTCAGTCCATATATGGTAAACTGTAGTGGAAAGCAATAGAGAGAAGTGAAAGATGGCGGGAACACTGGTACCGGATACAGTTCTATACCAGGAGAGGATAGCTGAAAGATTTTAAGAGTTGAGAGTGGGTAAATCAAATCGGGTAAGACACTGTTCCCAAATTGTTTGAGAGAAAGGGCAGGCAAAAAATAAGTGATCGATTGATTCATTTGCTGAGAAGCACAAGGAACAGTGATTAGGAGTATAAAGGTACGGAAGTCTATCCCGAGTTTGAAGCTTATGCAGGAATGCAAGCCATAAGATAAAGGGGCGGCGAGGTGTACTGTATTTAGACCATACCAGTTTGTACTAAGGAACAATCGGTAGCGGGGGTCGCAAGAGTTGATAAGCGGACGCATTGGTATAGAGCTTGGTGGGGCTCGCTAGCCATTCCAGGCTGTCAGGTAAGGTGCAATTGGGTAAATAAACAGGAGGCTTAAGGTGTCGAAGGAGGTCCATGGAATCCTTCCTTCAGCTCCAAGCATCATTAAGTATTACGTCAAAGAAACATGCTGTGAGTGGAAGCGCCGATACATTGATCTCTCTAGGGGTGGCCAAGGTGCTCAAAATATCACGCGGGTGCCACGGATCCTGCCAGAAAAGAGTAGACATACCGTTACCAATCCTACATCTGAATTGATGACACAACTTGTTCCGAACTGTTAAGATCTTTCTCCAACTCCAAGAACTATTATAGGTAGGAAGAGCACTCTAAAAATTTTTCCTACGCAGAATAATTGTATGAACCCACTTAACCCACAGAGCTTCCCGATCCTCAAACAAATACCATATATGTTTTCCTAAAAGAACATGATTCCAAGTAGTCAAGTGTTTGACCCTTAAGCCCCCTTCTTTTTTAGGACGACATATGTCACTCCACTTCACTTTTGCCTCAAAATTAGACTCTGCTTTACTTGCCCATAAAAAATTCCTAAGCTTTGCCTCAATTTTCTTAAGGATGGAAGAGGGGAGAATAAAATAAGAGGATCAGTAGACATGAAAGGAGGAGAGGACTGAAATAACCAATTAGAGTCTACTCGCGTAAGAAAGGCTCTTATGGGTCCACCGATTAATCCTATTATCAATTCGATCAATGAGGACAGCACAATCCCTCCTAGAAAGACGACCTGTAATGAGGAGGACGCCTAAATACCGAAAAGGGAGAGAACCTTGACGAAGACCGGAGACAAGTGTCATCCTACGACTCAGAGAATTAATATCCGGGGATAGGTAAAACTGACTTTTGGCTGTGTTCATTTCCATGCCAGAAAACTGAGAGAAAGTAAACATGGAATCAAGCAAAAGCTGAGCTGAGATCAAATCCCCATGACAGAACATTAAGAGGTCATCTGCAAAAAGAAGGTGGGTAATCTTAAGACCTTGACGTCGCCATTGGTATTTGAACTGAGGGTTGTTGTCTATAGTGACTCTCAAATTCCTAGAAAATACTTCCATTCAGAGAATGAAAAGGAAAGGGGATAGGGGATCACCCTTTTTAACCCAGATTTACCTTTAAGAAAAGGAGTAGGAGACCTATTGACAAGGATGGAATAAGAGGGGGAGGTGATGCATTTTCAAATCCACTCAATGAATCTCTGTGGGAGACCTACTGCTTCTAAAGTATTAAGAAGAAAATCTCAATGGATAGAGCCATAAGCTTTGCGGAGATCCACTTTGAAAGCACACCTCTTGTGAGAATTGGAAATGTGGTAGTTTTTGAAGATTTCTTGTGCTAAAAGGATAGTCTCCTATACGGCGATTCTTGATAAAGGCACTTTGATTAGGGCTTACTATAAGAGAGAGTAGAGAGTCTTAATCTCACAATTACAAGTTAGAGTTTTACTATTGATCACGTAGCATAGAATTATGGTGGATGGTGAAGCAAAGAAGAGGGAAAGCAGAGCAAAGAAACTAGCATAAATGGGGAGGAACGTCATTGAAAATAGTGGGTCCTCTTGGACTTCAATAGAGTTGTCATCTCTCCCAAAGCATTGGAATCCTGTGAAATGTGCATTGTAGAAGGATTATGTTGGCTGAAGAATGGGGTCATGTAGGGATTTAAGGGATTAACACGATGAAGAATTGAATATTTTCTAAGAGCTTTATCTCATTTTAGGTGTTCAACTTACCAGTGTTATGTAGGTTTTAGGTCAGTATTAGTGGATTCCATTAAAAAAAATACAGGAATATTGATTTAATATTTCTTTGATGCAATTTGGACAATTTGAAAATTGACTTGAAAACGTTAAAAAAATTGAACTTACATGTGCTTTCTTTGGTATTCGTTGGCATTCCCCTTATTTATTTTCGCCTTCAACAGATGATAAGAAACCGATAATCTCAAGTGCATTGGTATAAAACACTGAATCATATTTCACAAATCAGAATTCATTCATAATTATCACGCAGGATAATTTAATTCTCCAAATAAAGAATGAGCTCGTATTACCACAGTTGCTAACAAAACGAGGTGGAATTATTGATGAATTTGATATCGCAATGTCTGCCAAACTTAGTGCAGTCTCGCTCACCTCAACAGGTTACAAATTTATTCTCATAAATTATGCTTTCCCCAGTCTATTGCCATGGGGACATGATCCTTAAAGAAGTGGAATTGAAAAACTTTACTCAGTTGTTTCCATACAGCCACTTTTCCGCATTGCTTGTGTAACTAACCAATTCTTCTGGTTTGAACCACAAACCAATTTCATCCTTGGCAGTCTCTGGGCCATCACTTCCGTGAATGATATTTCTACAACATAGAACAAGAACAGACTTGACAAAACAGAAAGCCATAACACAACCATCATGCAAAATGTGCTAGACTAAAGCAAACTGAAGTGTGAATCTGCAATAAGGATGTCGACCTCTCAAAGGAAAATGATGAAACAAGGTAAGCTTGCAAACATAAAGCTTGCCATATCAAAGTAGCAAATGAGATGCAAATAATACCTTCCAACAACAACTGCTAGATCACCCCTAATCGTTCCAGGTTCTGATTTCTGAGGATCTGTGGCTCCAATAAGTTTCCTACCATAACGAATCACACCTTCTCCTTCCCAGACCTGCAGGATTAAATGAGTTTACCAAACTCAAAATTACGGGTCAAAACATAAAGAGCAAAACTATTTTGGTTCTTCATACCATGGCTATAACTGGGCCAGAGCTTAGGAATTCACACAGACCATTAAAGAAGGGTCTTTCCTTGAGATCATGATAATGCTTCTGGGCAAATTCTTTCGTAGGAACTACTACCTTGATTCCCACAAGCTTGAATCCTTTACGTTCAAAACGAGATATGATTTCCGCAATCTGGAACAGATGAGCATATTCAAGTTCAGTTGGTTGCATCTCGATGAAGCAGAAATTAGTAGCATTTTTCAACAAATGCTACCGGTGCATTGAAGATGAAGAACCCTATGCTACAAGGTGGGACATTCCGAACTTATGTTTGAGAATATTTCCCTGTTGGAGGGTTTTCAAGAAGGATGTGACGTGCTCTTCTTACCAGCCCTCTCTGTACTCCATCAGGCTTGATTGCAATGAAAGTTCGCTCCATCTAAATAAAGAACAATGGGAGCAACTTGACTCATTCACAAAATAACAAGTACAAGAGTCAATCGAGGTGGAATAAATTATCATAAAAATACCTCTGCAGCATGTGCCTCCTGTTCTTGGAGCATGTAAGCTACAAAAACATTAAATAACAAGGAAAATCACTGATACAGTGAGAGAAAGCTTATGATGACATATGGGAAAAGGATGAAAAATCTACGGTGTATAAACAATGACATTTTCAGCTCCAAGACGCATTATATTAGGAAGTCTCACGAGAATACTATGAATTCAGAATGATTGATTTCAGGTACTTTGTTGGGATCAATACATGGAAACAATCAAGTCCAAATTGCTACCCGTGAGTAAAATCTCACCCGTTGTTGTGGCTATGCAAAGCATGAGTGTTGTTGAAGAGGTCACCGTTGCCACAATACAAAAGCTTCAGCATACGGACAGGGCCCGTCGTCCTTTTTAACATCAGTTCTCAAACTCTGTTTCTATCCTAACGTAACTTCACTTGATTTTACATCTCAAAATTCTTGTGAGACATATATTACTTTTTCATACACATTTTCTTTTAAGAAAATGAAAGATTCTTTGCAGAGATAAACCCCTCGGACGCATCAAACAACACCGGAATGTAGGTTTTGGCCCGATCAGAAAAGTATTGAAGTAAAAGCCATTTATGATAAAGATGCAGTGTAAAGAAGAAATGTTGATGTTCAC
Organism: Erythroxylum tenue; assembly: GCA_027568955.1. NCBI lineage: Eukaryota > Viridiplantae > Streptophyta > Magnoliopsida > Malpighiales > Erythroxylaceae > Erythroxylum > Erythroxylum tenue. The sequence continues at coordinate 23,872,514 of JAOSBM010000205.1, forward strand.
CTGCAGCAGGAATAGCAAGAGCTCCTGTAATCCATCGAAAAGAGGAAGGGTTTGGAGAAGCAGTCCTCCCCCCGTAGGCTGATGCTACCAAAGGCGCCTTACCACTCAATGATACTGCTAATGCTGCTACACCTCTACCTTCTACAAAAGATTAAATCTTTCTTTCTCATCCCTCAATTCACAAATTTTAGGGTCATATCAATTTACACCAAGTTCACTTTTTCAAGTACCAACCAAACAAAACAACAAAAAGATACATTTCTTCAGTGAATATAAATCAAACATACTGGACAACAATACCATTGGATGAATTAAAACAAAAAAGTGAAGAACCAACAAATAACAGCAATTCTAAGTTAGTTATGAGGAGGAGTTACCGGAGTAAAAGCGAGAGGTTTTGGAAGCGGAGAGAAGAAATCTGGCGGCTTTAGAAGCGGATCTTAAAATCTGAGAGCTCATGATTGTGAGTGAGTAATGACGAGAGAAAGGCAAGCTTTTCATATAATATGGGAGCGTGTGTGTGGCGGTCAGGTCAAGCTCTACCCGAACCGTTACGCTTGTCACCATCCGTTATCTCTAGCTAGTGTCTAACAGTTACGATTTCCCCTACGCCAAATTCTGTGCGCTAACTGCACGTTAATATTAAGGCAAAAGGTTTAATTTTTATCCCAAGTTTTTCACCGACTGATAAATTTAACCTAACAGTTTATAAACAACAATTATAATTCTAACAATCCCACCATAACAAAAAATCAGTTTGTTAAGCGACCTGACACTTAACAAACTGAGGTAATTTTAATAATTTTATATTTTTATGAACTCCTAGTGTCACGTTGGGACCCACTCTTTTAATTAATCCTTAAACATGTCTTAATTAGACTAATTAACGTTACTAATTATTTTCTTAAGCTAACAGAGTAGTTAACCTTAACAAGATTTAGCCTAGTAATTAGTTGAAGTAAAACACAAATTAAGTAAATAATCATACGGTAGTGTTTCATGTTTCGTGTTTCGTGTTTCGTGTTTCATGCATACGACATTATTTCATGTATATATGACAGTGTTTCATGTTCGATGGCAATGATCCATTCCTAAATTCTCCGATCGTTGACTTCATTCTCCATTGTTTTTAATCAGCCATTGTTCTCCATCATTATTGGTTACCGACGGTAAACTTGGTTAACAAAAGCAGCATTCGGCCAATGTAGTCATCAACAATCGTCAAGAGAAGTTGTTATTTTTTTATTTTGGTGGCTCAATTTCTATCTCATATTGGGAAGAAATGATAATGAGAGGAGTTTGTTAAGTTTTAAAAGAACTCCTCCCCATCCTATTCTCATCCATCCCAAAATTTGATGTATACTTAAAATTTGTACACATATTAAATTTAGTATTCTCTTCTTAATAAGAGCAGACTGCCTTAAGTGGTGCTCGGAGACTAGGCACAATTGGCTGAACTCCGTTATCAATTTTTGGGTGTGTTCTTTCTTTATCTCTTTTATTTATTCCGCATTTATAGTATTCAATATTTGTCGAGTATATTTGTAATGTTTGTTCAATTTATTTGGGTGTATTTTTTCTATTCGTGTGTATATACGAGTTAGGTTGTGATAATTGCACCGTGCACGTAATTTCTGTCTAGGAGGTCGGGTTTTAAGTGGGACCGTTTGTGACCCCTCCGTTCTTTCTTGGAATTTTATGTGGAATGATAATACTATCTTAGGAGTTCGTTTAATGGTCTTTCCTGGGTATTACCGAATCGGTTCACTTCATTAGTTGTTTACCTTAAAGGAAAAAAATTACCCATTTTTTCCCAACAAGTGGTATCAGAGCTGAAGGTTCATCCTTGGCTTGTTTGTAATATTTGTAATATTGAAGACTATTATTGAGTTTGTAATGACGTATGTAAATCACCAGCAACTGGGGACACAACAAATATGACACAAGCGACATCGACTTCCTCGTCCACATGGAAGAGGATTCCAATGTCAAGTATGAAGTTGGCGGTGGAATATTTGACGGTACTGGTCATTTTGGCATGTGGCAAGGCGAGGTTCTAGATTCCCTTCTCAACAGGGCCTTGACATAGTTATTGAAGAAAAGAAACCAGAATATGTTGAAGATAAGGATTGGAGTATCATAAATCGGTTGGCATGCGAAACAATTCGATCATGTCTGCCTAGAGAGCAGAACTATGCTTTCAAGAACGAGACTTCTGCACACAAATTGTGGAAGGAATTGGAGGACAAATTTCTGAAAAAGAGTGGTCAGAATAAGCTCCTTATGAA
>JAOSBM010000205.1:23968919-23980364 GCA_027568955.1 Erythroxylum tenue
GGATAATGAGCCATTATGTTTTCTTTTTAGTCAAGAGAATAAAATGATTTCTCAATTGCTTTATAATTGTGGCATTTATTGCATTTGAACGGTTTGCAAAAATTGCTATATGTTTTGCTGTATGAAATTTTACTGATGAATTGTTAATTGCTACATGAAAGGGTTTTTCAAAAAATTTCATGTTCATGAAAAACAAGTTTCCAAAATTTTTCCATTTGGGCAATCTGTTTTCAAGTCATGAATTTCATGTTATATGGGTTTGTGGTAGTCCCTCAAGAACCGTCACGTGCACGTTGACCCAAGAATAGGCTTCTCTCGCCTGCCCGCTAGTGGCACGGAGCTCCTTCAAGGACTCCCTCAAGTTTACGGCTACACAAGACCATTATATAGGAATGTGTAGTGCGTCATGAATATGGACCTACCCAAACCATTTATGTTGTGCTTATATGTTTATGATTTGTGGACAAGTTGATGCATTCATGTTTTGTGGTTTGTAAATTTAACTACATGATGAGAATTTGAGAAACAAGTGTTTTATGGATTTCAACAAGAATTTTCTATGACAATGAACTTTTGAGTGGTTTTGCTTATTTTCCGTTATAAGCTGTTACCCACGAGCTTTTTAAGTTCACCCCCATTTCCGTCCCATCTCTAGGTGGTGAGCCAGAAACAAAGTGAGAGTCAAGGCATTGCTCCGGATTTGCATGTTCTATTTTGTTTTGGAATAATTGATGTAAAACAGGACTTCAGATGTAATTCGAGAATTTTTGGGTTTTGCATACTTTGTATATTGGATTTTGATATTGATGATGTAATGTGGCTTAAAAATGCCATTAAAGCTTTGTAAACATTTAATTTATGAAGTTAATGAAATATGGATTTGTGTATAGATTGGAAATATGAATTATGTATGGATGATGTGAGTTGAAATTAGATATAATTGAAGAAACTATCCACTTGAGTTGAGGAACTTAGAACAGGAACTATTGTTATTTATATATAAGTGAGTTATTATGGAAAAGAAAGATAGGAATGTTATGAATCATGAGATGTTGGTGAATATGAAGATTCAAATGAGTTGAGGTTAAGAGTTTGATGAATTCCAATTGGTAGTTGAATTGTTATGAATGACGTTGTAATAGAGGAAATGAATTTGGGACAATTTCAAGTTTTCACAAAGATAAGATTTATGTTTGACTTCCAGTGAAATCTGGAATGATTTAGGTAGAATTAGCCAAAATTATCTTCTTGGAAGTTGTAGATGATCTTTCTATCTTTCCAACGCTATAAAAAATGTAATTTTTGGATATCGGAATGGAATGATATGGTCATTACAAGTTATGATGTTGCATAGGATTTGTGTATGAGACAGCTATGATGAATGATAGAAAATTTTGGTTTTAATGAATCAAATGAGTTGAGAATTGAGAATGTTGTAAGATAAATTTGGTTTTTGAATTGTTATGAAGTGATTTGGCACTAGAAGAGTTGAATTTGGAAAGATTATGATTGAATATGATGTTAGATTGGATGTAGGGAGCATAGGAGGGGTTTTGGAGGGGTTTAGGAAAGCCCCATGTCCGTTTGACGGACCTTAGGTCCGTTTAACAGACTTTTACGGGTCAAAAAGGACCCTCAGCTTCGTCCATGTCTGTTTAATGGACTTTAGGTCCGTTTAACAGACCTTCTCGGGTGAAAAAGTGCTCCAAGGCCTGACAATGTCCGTTAAACGGACATGCACGGGATAGCTTAAGGAAATCACGATTTTTGACCATTTGCGAGGAAGAATCTTACTTTGTAGTCTTCATGATCTAGAAGTCTTCTTTTTCACCGTCCAAGAACGAAATCAATCAGACATCTGTGTTGAACGTTATAGCAATCGCGCCAATACATGTTACTACATAATTGAGGGTATAAACATGTTGGACTCTTTTGGTCATAAGTTCCTCATCTGACCTCCAAATGAAGTGATTCTTAAAGAAATGGATTCCTAAGACATGTATCTATCTCTCCATAAAAATTTGTATCTTTTGGAGTTGATTTGAAAAAGTTTTCATTAGAGAAAGTGAGGGTTCGGTTGGGAGAGCATGATTAGGGTATGAACACACTTTGGATTTTTAAGCATATCTTGAGCTATAGAGCTCTGATTGAGATGATTCTTTCTTCAAAGCAAAATAGAGACTTAGAGCTATGATTTCTTTGAAGAAGTCAAATTGAAATTCTGGTTTGAAGATTTCCAAATTCTGTTCACAAATAGGAGAAATGAGTTTGAGTATGGTGACTGATTTGTATGGGCACACCATTGAACAAATTGTGAGTAAATTTTTGAGATATTATGAGAATAAAGATGAACCGATGATGGTTAAAGAGATTACAAGGAACCACGCTCAATATTATGGTATTCTGAAGAGTTAGATTTCAGAATCAAACGAGATCCAGATGTGGAATGATTTCGCAAGCGTTGGACTTCGGAAGCAAGCAGGGTCCAACATTGAGGATGATCAAGGAAATTTCATTGGATTAAACTCACGTTTAAAGATCTGAAGTTGGGCTCCGAAAGTGGTGTCCAACATAGGTGGTATCAGAGCAAGAGTTGGGTTTTGGAAACAAGCGGGATCCAACATTATTTGTTTTTCTTATGTTTTATATTTCTTATTTTCAGTTGTTTTATTTATTATTTATTCATTTTTAGTGTTAATGTCATTTTAGTCTTATTCTATTGAATATCTATTATATTTTTCATAACAAGTGTTTGGATTTAAGGTATTTTTGGTTTACAGGTTTTTTGGTCAACACGGTTCCTACATGCCTATTGTTTAATCTCACATTGACCTAGTAGGAGAAAAAGATGAGTGATCTTAAATATGCCCTTTATATGGCATTATGTAAAGGTTGCATTACAATATAACCCATATTGTTTCTTTTATTCCAATTCTATGTTCATCTATGAGAATAAAATTTTTTTGTTACTTTTAAACATGCCACCTATATTGTTATATCCCATGTTCTATAATATGCCATTAATAAGTATAATACAAAACTGTGTTGACACCATTTTTAGGAGCCAAAATGAAATATAATAAATCATATTACAACACGAGAGCTACACACCTTTTTGTAAGACCCATGTTCAAACCCTAAAGTTTATGGTTCCTCTATCACTTTTAATTCATTCAATATGGCTCATGTTAGCATTATGTATCGTGTTATGACAAACACCCAATTGTGTCATTCTTATGTTACCATATTCCTTAACATGCCCATATGTAAGCTAACACATCCCCATGTTTTGGGTGCACACTTCCTTACATAATACCGTGTAGAGGTTGTGTTTAGCCCTAAAAAAGGCATGATAAATTCATGTTTCCTTATTTAAATCTACCTCTTTCAACTTTTTTCTCAAAAATATCAACTTTCCATTAGATTTTTATATAGATTTCCAATCCCCTAAGCCCTCCCTAATCACATTCAGTGGAACTTAGAACTTATTGTTCAAAAAGAGTATGCCTTTTTAAGTGGAAAGAATCAATAACTAAAATGATGGAACAACAATCTAAACCACATGAAGATGTAGTAGAAGATAATGGATATGATATAAGCATGGATATGGAAGAAATTGCTACTGCTTAATGCAAAGGTAATCATATATTATATTATTTTAAAAATAATTTCTCTTTTGTATACTAATATTAATAAGTATTTTGAATATAAAATTTGACAAGAAGATAGGGAGAGGTCCAACTTTGCTTAAGGAAGTTTATGCAAGATCGACGGAACAATGCAAACCAATTTTTTTCAATGCTTTTAATCAAGCGATTGATTATGACGAGAAGATGTTGACTAAATTCATACTTTTTCTTAGGTATTGGGGCTTGTAAACAAAATCTTGTACCTCTAAATCATGTTAATTGGTGATAAGTGTAAATTGCATCGTGTTTTAGGGCAAGCTTTGATATGTGTTTAGCTGTTAATTCAATCATTTAGTATGTGTTTGGGTTAGAATTGTGTTAGTTTGTTAATTATTTATGTTTTATGGGTTTTATGGGTTAGTTCAAGCCTTTGAGCTTAAATATTATGCTTTTGAGGTATCTTGATGTGTTTGTTAGTATTTTAAGGTCAACATCAAAGAACGGAGGAGTTTTGGAGACATTCAGGCTGAAACAATGACCCACGATCTTCGCATGTCAGATCACGGTCATGACAGAAGTCTCAGATGTGAACCATGATCATGGCCTACATCAGGCAGACACACAGACACTCATGAAAATCAAGTTTCGAGGGATTTTTTGGACCTTTCAAACCCCAAAAAAACCTAGGTTACCCGAAAAACAAGAGGATATAAAAATAACAAAAAAGGTAGAGAAACAAGCCTTTTGCATCAGCCACCTTGAGAAACCCTAAAGAGTAATCATTAAGAGATAGATGAAGAGAAGAAGGAAGAGAGAAGAGGAGAAGAAGTTGACTCGAAGTACTTCCTGGATCAGGAGTTTCCCGACTTCACTACCTCCCGTCATCCCTTTTAGATTGTATTTCTAATTCATTTTAGTTTTATTACTGTATATAATTGGATTGAATAGTTGATGATATGATCTAGAATGTCGAGGATGTTCTAAACTCACCTTTGGAATTTTATTCTTGAATTAATGAGAATCTGATTATTTATGTATTTATTGGATATAATTATGGTTTGAATATGCTATTGCATAATTTGATAATAAATTGAGAGGGTGAATCAAATGAAAAACTATTAAATTAGACTAACGAGAGTTAAATGATTTAATAGAAACCAAAATTAAATCAGATCGATAATTTGTGAGGAAAGAGATCTTGTATAGGTTTCCGATAGTTTAGTAGAGAACTTTAGAACTAATTAGGGTTTTAGATAGGTTGTGAATTGAGAGATTGCAACCTCCATAATCTGATTAGGGCTTATAATTTAGGATTAATGGTTATAACTCGAGAGAGAGTAATCAACCATAAGATAGTCTAAAAAGTCGAATAATTCATAATTAGTTAGATTAGCATTAAGGATAGGTAAAATTCCTTTTCTCTTCATTGGTAATTTCCTTCAGTTATTCTTGGGTGTGTTGCAATTTGCTTAATAATTATTATTTTTGTGTTTGATTCTTAATTTGATTGCTTGAATTAAATTCGCTTATTAGTTTCGTTGCATCTTAAATTTCTGTTATTTGTTTCTGGCCTTAGATTTTAAGATTAGATTCGTTCTCTCCTTATGGATCGATACCTTTGGTACTACGCTAACGAATTGTATGCTTATGGATTATTGAGGGTTAATAATTAGAGCTTACATACAGCCAAACCTAAATCAAGTTTTTGGTGCTATTACTAGGGAGGCGATTAATTTAATTCTTTAATCTAAGGTGTTTTAGTTAGCTTTTAGTTTATGTTCTTTCTTTCTATTTTTTAATCCGTGCTCTTGCATGAACACGAATTTATGAGAAGTTCGAGTCAAGTAGCTGAAACCTTAGAGCTAGATATCAGTTGATTAGAATGATCAATTAGGAAAGTTCGACGTAAAGAAGAAGAAGAAATCGTAAGAGCAACAATGGCTGAGGAATTTCAACAAGATTTGGATCACGGAGCGAACCAAGGATGTCAACAAAGAACCCTTATGGATTTCATGAGACTAGGGTTCAATGCCACTAACCAAGGAGTAGTTAGGCCACCCGTACAAGTGCCTCTTTGGAAATTAAACCAGCACTCCTAAATATGCTTCAACAAAATGTGCAATTCTATGGACTAACGAATGAAGATCCCAATGCACATATAGTAAATTTCCTTGAAATCTGAGATACCTTTTGGTACCATCAAATGTCATAGGATGTGGTAAGAATTAGGCTTTTCCCTTTTACTCTAAGAGATAGAGCAAAGGCTAGGTACCACTCCCTCAACCCAACCATTGTCACCACTTAGGATTAACTAGTTCGTGCCTTTTTACACAAGTATTTTCCCTTACCAAGACCACGAAGATTATCAAGGAGATTACCAACTTCTAGTAAAGTAAAGGGGAATCGATCTATGAAGTGTAGAAACGATACAAGGACTTGCAATGAAAATGCCCACATCATAACTTACCTTAGTAGTTCTTGTTGCAAACATTCTGTAATGGAGTAACCCCACATATAAAAGCCACAATTGATGTAGCTTCAAAAGGATATTTGATGAGAAAGATGGTAGATGAAGTAGAAAAGTTGATAGAGGAGATGGTGACTAATAGTTACCTATGGACGAACGAGCAGAGTAAACAACCCACTACCTTCCGAGAACAAAAAGGAGTTGTAGCTATTGATCAAATGACGGAGTTGCAGGCGAAAATTGACAAATTAATTCGACAACTCAATAATATGAAGGCTTCGTCTTCAACTTCGGTAAAAGCCATGTAACTAAAGTGTGAACTCTGTGGACGGATGGACCATCATATGGTGGATTACTTCTTGATGAAGGATAACAATCTAGAGCAAGTTAGTTATATGGGAGTTCAATATAGACGAGGAGGGGGAAACAATCCTTACTCCAACACATACAACCCTGGGTGGAAGAATCACCCTAACTTCTATTAGACGAACAATGCTGGAGGACAATTTAGACCTTTAAAGACCACCAGGTTTCCAGCAAGATAAACTAAGTTTAATGGAATCCAAACTGGACAAACTTTTAGACAAGCTTGGAACCCTAGACGATGTAAAAAAGAGTTATGAAGCCAAATTTGAACAAGTAACAAAGAACCATGCCTCTTCAATACACAATCTAGAGGTCCAAGTAAACTAATTGTCAAATGCTTTCTCTATGTGAAATGTGGGAATTCTTCCTAGCACTTCAGGAACAAAACCAAGGATTAACTAAAGGCTATTACACTTCAAAGTGGGAAGGAACTTGAACCACCCACAAAGACAATAGAGGAGCCTTTCCGTCTTGTTGAGAAAGATCAAGAAAAAGAGAAAGAATTGAATATGAGCTAATAGCCTCCTTATGTTGCTCCTCCACCATATCAACCTAAGATTTCTTTTCCTCAACAATTACAAAAGAAGAAGCTAAATGTGCAATTTCCAAATTTCATTGAGAAATTAAAGACGTTACAGATAGATCTCTCATTTGTAGAGGCTTTGGAGCATATGCCTAAATATGCAAAAAAAATTTAAGGACATATTATCAAAGAAGCGTACTTGGGAAGATAATCAGACGATAGATCTAACTGGCACTTGTTCCATAGTCACCAGCTAGATGCCATCTAAATTGAAGGATCCAGGGAGTTTAACAATACCCTGTACGGTTGGTGAATTTGAATTCACAAAACGCTTGTGCGACCTAGGAGTATGTATTAATCTTATGCCTTTATCAATATTCAAGAAGTTGAGGCTGGGTGAGGTTAAGCCAACATCGATGTTAATTCAGTTGGCTGATCAATTTATTACAAAACCATTTGTAATAATGGTAGACATTCTAATGCAAGTGGACAAGTTCATTATTCCTATAGATTTTGTGGTTATTGATTTTGAAGAAGATAAGAACTGTCCACTGATCCTTGGTCGACCATTTATGAATACAGGAAAAGCCATAATTAACGCTCACGAAGAGAAATTAACACTTCAAATAAGCAAAGATCAGATCGAATTCAATATGAATAAGGATTTAAAGAACATAATGGCAAGCAGTGTGTGCATGAAGGTTGAAATTATGGATCAAAAGTTGAAAGAACAAGTTGAAAGTTGCATCGTAGAACTATAGTCAGTGGCAGCAAAGACAAATAATGGATATGAAAAACTTGAGTCTAAAGGAGATGATGAGATAGAGGAGTCGGATGTTCACAAACGCATCAAGATAAATTAGTCCAAACTGAAGCACCTATAGCACCATCCATAGAAAAACCACCCACATTAGAGCTTAAACCTTTACCTAGATATCTCAGATATACCTTTCTGGTGAAGGTCAAACATTACTGATAATAATCTCCAATCAATTGAATGCAAAACAAAAAAATAAGGTGGTAGCAATTGTGAAAAAGAGAATGAAAGCCATCGGATGGTAGATTTCTGATATTTGAGGTACAAGCCCAAAGGTTTGAATGCACCGAATAAACCTCGAGGAAGGATCTAGGACAGTGAGGGAGCATCAACGAAGGTTGAACCCTCACATGAAGGAGGTGGTCAAGAAAGAAATAATCAAACTCTTAGATGCAGGGATAATTTATCCCATCTCCGATAGTGAATGGGTCAATCTAGTCCATTGTGTACCTAAAAAGGGTGGAATGACGGTAATAGAAAGTGAGAGTAGAGAAGTAATTTCAACAAAAAGGGTCACAGGATGGAGAGTGTGCATAGATTATCGTAAACTCAACTTAGTGACTAAGGATCATTTTCCTCTTCTATTCATAGACTAGATGATATATGTTGGGTCCCGTTTTCGGAACCCAACATTTTAACAATCGGAATCCTGATACTAAGCATATTATCCTATAGGGTTATTTCCATGAACCCTTATTAGACATCTTCCCACAAGGGTGGCATGCCCACAACAGTCAAACATCAAACAAACTTATTACTTCAACTCAACCATTCTATAAGGAAGTCAATATGAACATACACAACCAAAACTACTTCAATCTATCATTTCATTACTAAAGTATCAGAGTTTGAGAAAAACTTTATTTACATATCAAAAGCCACACCATTTGCTTATTACAAAATACAAAATAGCAAATTTGAAGAATTTTGTTAGGCTTTTGATCACTTAATCTCTTAGCTATTACCTAAAGATGGGACTGAAAGAGGGTGAGCTTGAAAGCTTGTGGGTAACAGTTTATAATGGAAAAATAAGCAAAATCATTTAATTGTCATAGAGAATTTTTCATTGAGTTTATAAAGCACTTGTTTCAAAAAAAATTCTCATCATGTAGTCAAAATCTCAAACTACAAAACATGAATGCATCAACTTGTTCATATATCATAAGCACATAAGCACATCAAATTGGTTCGGGTGGATCCAAAAACAGAACTTACTACACATTTCTACATAATGGTCCTGTGTAGTCATAATCTTATGGGAGTCCATGAAGGAGCTTCATGCCACTAACAGGCAGGGGGGAGACGCCTTTTGTCAAAGTGCACTTAACTTAACTTAGGCGACCACCACAAACCCACATAATATGTATTTCATGACTTGCAAACTTGTTGCCCAAAATGACACATTTTCAAAACTTGATTTCATAAACTTGATATCCTTCAAAAATCATTTTCATAGATCAAACAAAATTCATATAAAAAATATGCAACATATTCTCAAATCTTTTAAAGAGCAATAAATGCACATTTATGATGCAATTGAAATCATTAAACTTCTTTGATTCAAAGAAAACATTAATGGCTTATTTACTCTAATACAAACATGTACCCACCTTGATTTCCTTACTTATAGACTTGCTCAAAATGCCTCTTCTCTTGTTTCTCTTGCCTCTTTTGATCCCTTTATATAATAACAAAATCCCACTCAATAAGGTTTTCAACTGAAAATCCCTCAAAGCACAATCAGTAAAATTTATTCTAGAATACTTAAACCCAGGCATTTTCTAAACTTCATGAACTAAATTCCTTTCAAAAATCCAAAAGATTTAAAATGATCTTACCTTCATTCGTCACCAAATGAAGGGATATTTGGCTCAAAGGGAAGCTCTTTTCTTCCTCTACCTTTTTCCCTTCTTGAACAGCTCCAAAATCCCTTTTTGAAGACTAAGAAAAGTTAAACCCTAGCTTGTTTTCTCTTCTTTATCTCCTTCTCTTTTTCTCTTTGTATTTCTATTTCTTCTTCATGACACTCTCTCTTTTTCTCTTCAATTTTCGTTCTTCTCTCTTCTTAAAATGCAAGACAACACTTCTTCGTCCAATTATGCCCTTAATGATTGAGAATTCTCCAAATTTCCCTTCCATTTATGCCGTATGTCTTTTGTGCTTAAGTGTCTTGCCAACAGTATCCTTGAATATTCTGACATAACACTTTCTTCTAGAAAAATGTTCCTCACTGTCTTACGTTTCTAATGACACAAAAATCATTCAATTTGATTTAGTGATTTGAAAGATATACTTCAAACATTTTCGAACTGCTCTTGTTCAAATCAGTATACTATGCACAACTTCCATCTTGCCAACAGTACCCTTGAACATTCTTACATAACACTTTCTCCTAGAAAAATATTTCTCACTGTCTTACGTTTCTAATGACACCAAAATCATTCAATTTGATTCAGTGATTTGAAAGATATACTTCAAAAATTTTCAGACTACTCTTGTCCAAATCAGTATACTATGCACAACTTCCATCCAGAATTTAAACATCTTAGAGACTGGTTAAAATTTTGACTGCTTTAAATGATTTGTAGCCCTATGTCTCTAGTTTACTCCAAGTTATATATGTAGCACCCCACTCCTGCAAGACCCAAACCCGACATCGATGGTGATATCCGAGTCCGTGCCCGCGAAGGTGGCATGCTAGGGCAATCAATCATTCAAAAGTCGGTATAAATTTTTTTTTTGAAAATCACTAACATATTCTGCAGAAATCGATATTCAGATCGGGCTCACTTTCATTCATAAATATTTGCAATCGTAATAATACCCTCAATAGGATTTCAATAGCCATTTAGGGCCCATTACAGAGATAAAACATCTCAGTTATAAAGACATTGCATTACAACAAAAATTCATTTGTATACACATGGTGCAAAAATTTTGGAATCCGTTATTTATACAAAAATTGCGGAAAACAAATTTGTACAAAATAATAAAATACTGAATGCAGACGCAACTGATCCCGACCTCTTCTTTCACTCACATGCAGTAGGTATACTCCCGTTTGCCTAACGGGGTATTCTTCAAAATCCTGAAAAATATTTGCAAATTTTGGGTGAGTTTTGCGAACTCAGTGAGGTAATCATCATCGATGGTTCGATCAACTCATGCAACAATCAAGCATATCACAATTATTTCATAACTTCACAGCGATCATAAGTAACACTTTATTTCACATAAGCATAAGGCATTTTGCCTTTTACTCAATCAAGCATGTTTAATCAAATGCATTTGAAATGCTCATGTGACACTTTTCCAATTATTACGGTGTTATGACCGAGCGCCTGAACTGTCCCATATAGGGCACATTGAGCATTGAGCCTGAGGCTCTAAATCACTGTTGAGCTCAAGGCTGAAATACACTCGTTGAGCTTTAAGCTCTAATCGGTGGCTTCTCCGGTCACAACTGTCATTATCTGATTATGAATTCATGAATGAAATGCATATGCCACAATCAATCAGTATATATCACAATCCATCACATATGTCACAATCAGCATATATGTCACAATTAATCACATCATAGGTACGTAGGTCTCAAATTCACATACAAGTAGCACTTCTATAACACAACTCCCCAGTACAC
>JAOSBM010000205.1:24074224-24084674 GCA_027568955.1 Erythroxylum tenue
CGAGATAAAGGATAACTCATCATCTTCATCGCTCGAATCATGATCTGATTCACTGGAATCGTCATTCTTGGATTCTTTAATCTTTAGTGCTTTCGACGATGAATTCTTCTTCCTTTGAATCTTGTGATTCTTCTGTCCGGCCTTCAGTGCTATCAATTTATCTCGTCTGAGCTTGTCTTCAACATCAAGTTCAACTTCATGTATCTTCAGGGATCCAAGAAGTTCATTAAGCTTCAGCACGCTCAAATCTTTGGCTTCTTGTATAGCTGTGACCTTTGGTCTCCATCTCTTTGGTAGACTTCTTAAGATCTTTCGAACATCATCTTGATTGTCGTAAGTCCTGCCGAGAGCTTTAAGTCCATTGATGATGGTTTGGAATCTTTCGAACATCTGATCGATAAACTCTTCATCCTTCATCTTGAATAGCCCATATTGATGCACAAGAATACTTATCTTGGACTCCTTTACTTGATTTGTACCTTCATGTGTAATGGATAACGTATCCCACATCTCCTTTACAGTGTTGCATCCGTGAACCTTGTCGTATTCACTTCTGCTTAGGGCACAACTCAAAAAGAACTTAGCCTTCGAATTCAATTGAAATCTCACCTTTTGATCTACAGACCATCTAACTTGTGGAATATGATTTCCTTCTTCATCTATCGGTGTATACGATCCATTTTCTATTATATCACAAAGATCAATATGAGTAGACTCGATGAAAAGCCGCATCCTGTCTTTCCAGTAGTGATAATCTTCTCCGTTGAATGCAGGAGGTCTAGTGATTGAGGCACCTTCAGCTATGTAAATGTGTAATTCTGCCATGGATCTTTATCCACACTTTGTTACAGTAGTTCTTGGACACCGTGCTCTGATATCAATTGAAGTAAATCACACGTTAATACAGAGTTAATACTTAATATACAGATGTACAAGAAGGGGGGGTTGAATTGTGTAATCTTTTTGATAATCCCCTTTTTTTAAAACTTCTTGAAAGCTTGCTTTACTTCAAAACTATCGTAAATTAGTATTATGAAATATAGTAGTACATTCTCAAAGTACTTGTTTCAAAAAAGTAAGAGTAATAGTTAAAAGTTGAGAGAGAGTCGACAAGCAGATTTATACTGGTTCACCCCAAACCATGGACTATGTCCAGTCCTCAGAGATCCTTATAAGATTTCACTATTCTTTGCAAAGTTACAAGTATTCTTTTCTCCGAGCCTCTTCAGGTCTCTTACAACAAGTATTCTTTTCACATTTAGCCTCTTCAAGCTATCTGCTTTCCTTCTTTCAACTGAAAGAGTTTTTGAGCTTTTGTTACAAATAATGATCGCTCTCACTTTCGCACAATAATATTTCTAGCTTTTTCTTTCGAAAATCTCTAATTTCTCAAATTGCTAAGCTTCTGCAGTCTTCGACTCCCACCTTTATTTATAGTGTTCATCTTTAACTGCTTCTTGATAACTTCTTCTTTCTACTTGTTTCTTGATTTTTAAAGAATCAGTTATTCACTTGAGTTCTGTAACTAACTCAAGCTGATTGGTCATCTAACGTGGAATCAGTTCTTCCGTCTCATTTCCTTTCGTCTGATTTTTAATTTGCGCTTCCGTCTCTTTTTTTACTTTTGTGCCTTCCGTCTCATTTTTTGTTTATGCGCCTTTCGTCTCACTTTGTTTTGCACCTTCCGTCTCATTTTTGTTCTGCGCCTTTCCTCTCATTTTTGTTTAGCGCCTTCCATCTCATTTTTGTTCTGCGCCTTCCATCTCACTTTTGTTTTGCGCCTTCCGTCTCATTTTTGTTCTGCGACTTCCGTCTCACTTTCTTCTTTTATTATTATTTGGTCTTCATCAAAATATTTGAACGTAAAGTCATTTTGACTTAACACACATGAGACTCACTTTCCATTTATTACTTTTTTACAACACCGAGTGCCTAAACTGTCCCATATAGGGCTCATTAATAACTGTCCCTTATCCATTTGGGGGATACAGGGCTTATTAAACATTGAGCCTGAGGCTCTAAATCACTATCTGAACTCGAGGCTCTTTCCACACTTTGAGCTTTAAGCTCTGATCGGTGGCTACTCTGGTCACAACTCCCGTTATGTTTTATGCATTCATGAAATGGAATGCCTCAACCACATTTACATATACTCATGCAATCACATTCACATATCATCGGACCTTAGTCCGGCATTCAACATTAAGTTGAGAATCACATTTTCATTCATATGCAATTACCCATGTAGAACACTTTTATCATCGGACCGTAGCCCGATATTTAACAATCAAAATATGTACACTTATTTCGTCTCATTCACATACAAGTAGTACTTTAATATCCCAAGCAATTATCGCAATCATCGGACCTTCTGTCCGAAATTCCTCACAGTCAATCACATTCATATAGTCAATCAATACAAAATTCAAAACAAAACAAACAATGGATGAGACACTCTAGGTCTACTCACAGTACGCTCCAGATTAGCATTAGCTTCCATGATCCGGAAACGTCTGGATGTGGACGTTCTATCTTGTATCATCAATATGCAAAACATATTTTTCACACACATTATTAATTGCACAATCACATAACCATTCAGTTTTTCACATATATATGTGTAATGTATAATGCATTCTCAATGACAATCCCGGGTATATGCTCTGCATTCACACCTTATGCTCATTCTCAATTCATGATTCATATTGTCTAATTGAACTTAGATTTACACTTCATTTGCACATGATCATTCTAACTTCTCCACCCCACTCCTGCATGACACGTACCTGACATCCTGAGTGATATCCGAGTTCGTGCCCCGGAGGGTGGCATGCTAAAGCACTCAATCATTCAAAAGTTGGTATAATTTTTTTAACACAATACAATCAATCGAATTTCAATAGCCAATTGGAGCCCATTACTGAGATAAAGTACTTATAGTCGTAATATTAGTACACTTCATAATCAGTTACAAACCATTCTACTTTGGAAAGTTATTACAAACAGAAATCTTTAATTATACAAGTTACAATAATTGCAAAAGACTCAAATCGATACAAAAATAGGAAAACACTAACGCAGATGCGAACTGATCCCGACCTCTTCTTTCACTCACATGCAGTAGGGATACTCCTATTTTTCTAGCGGGGTATTCTTCTGAGTCTTGAAAAATAATTGCAAATTTTGAGTGAATTTTGTGAATTCAGTGAGTGACCATCATCGATGGCCCACTCAATCACGTAGCACAATATTCACCTCATTACACGTTTCACACTTCGCATTCAATACAATTTAATCACTCATATTATGCATATACAGTGCACATGAGACTCACTTTCCATTTATTACTTTGTTGTGACCGAGTGCCTAAAATGTCCCATATAGGGCTCATTGATAACTGTCCCTTATCCACCTGGGGGATACAGGGCTCATTAAATGTTGAGCCTGATGCTCTAAATCACTATCTGAGCTCGAGGCTCTTTCCACACTTTGAGCTTTAAGCTCTGATCGGTGGCTACTCTGGTCACAACTCCCTTTATGTTTCATGCATTCATGAAATGGAATGCCTCAACCACATTTACATATACTCATGCAATCACATTCACATATCATCGGACCTTAGTCCGGCATTCAACATTAAGTTGAGAATCACATTTTCATTCATATGCAATTACCCATGTAGAACACTTTTATCACCGGACCGTAGCCCGATATTTAACAATCAAAATATGTACACTTATTTCGTCTCATTCACATACAAGTAGTACTTCAATATCCCAAGCAATTATCACAATCATCGGACCTTTCCTCACAGTCAATCACATTCATATAGTCAATCAATACAAAATTCAAAACAAAACAAACAATGGATGAGACCGTCTAGGTCTACTCAAAGTACGCTCCAGATTAGCATTAGCTTCCATGATTCGAAAACGTCTGGATGTGGACGTTCTATCCTGTATCATCAATATGTAAAACACATTTTGCATACACATTATTAATTGCACAATCACATATCCATTAAGTTTTTCTCATATATATGTGTAATGTATAATGCATGCTCAATGACAATCCCGGGTATATGCTCTGCATTCACACCTTATGCTCATTCTCAATTCATGATTCATATTGTCTAATTGAACTTAGATTTACACTTCATTTGCACATGATCATTCTAACTTCTCCATTCAATCTTTACCGTTTTATGTGTCTCGCTTAATCATAAGTTTACACCTCAAGAACACTTGGTCACTGTATATCATATCTCAATTTCTCGTCATCTCTTTTCTAACCTTATATGATCTCATAATATCCCATTCTCATTCACAATTAATCACTTAATACATATTACTCACTTCTTTGAATCATAGTTACAATCATAGGAACATCTTCATTCCCATTATACGCATGCATTTGATACTTTGATTTCATCCATTCGTTCACTAAGTTTTAACCTTCAATTTCACTTCAAACCTATCATACATTAGTCCCATAAACCAAGGATCATTCTAGGTTCACTTTAAGACCCATTTAAGGCTTAATTAGGGTCACTTGACCCGTGAATGTCCGTTAAACGGACCTTTACGGGTCACTTACAAAACTTTGAAAATTTGACCCACTAGACGTCCAAATCTCTTTTTTTGGTCTTCATAAAGTTGTAGATCTCGAAGTCCTCTTTAAAACCATACCTAAATCATCTCAATCCGAGTTCTACAGAAAACATTATGCCTCTTGCACTAAAGTATGTTCAATTGCTTTTTATGATTTCCAGATTTCTAACTCTTCACTTTCAACATTCAATTTCTCATGCTTAGACTATCATTTCTAGTTCAATACTCAGTATTTATCCATTGTTCTAACTCCATTTCAACTCAATATCATCCATAACCCAATTATAACCCATGATTGATCTTAAACACTAATAACAGAACATACACATATATATGCATTCATCATCAATTTTTAGCACATATTCAACTTCATTTCCACTTTCATTCCACTTCTAACTATCACCTTGATGCTTCACATTTCAAGACACCACATTAATCCCTTTCTTTATCTTTAGACTCATTTTCCATCATCATAAGAACACCCAAATAGATTCACATCAATTCATCAAGAAAACAGAACAAGAACCCATTATGTATCCAGTTTTTATGCACTTTTTCCTACACCCAGTACTGAACTTCAAGTCAAAATTGGAAACTCTTAATGACAGAATTTAAATTTGATTTCTTCATACAAAACTTAGCCATATATCTCTAGTTTAATCCAAATTAAGAATCATCTCATTTGGATAACTAGAGAAAAAGTTATGGCTAATGAATTGAAGCATAATCAAATGGAAAATGTTACAGCCAACATTTTTCCAGCACCCATTAAACACCATTCACTCACCTAACCCAACATTATGTCAATCCCTAATCTATTATCCATCAAAACAAAAAAGTAAGACATGAATCTTTTCCCATTTCTTATCCACGTTTCATCATGAACCCATCCTCATTTTATGAACATTTAACTTCTAACTATCATCAAATAATGTTTCATTCATCAATTTAAGAAGAGTGATGCTTATACTTACTTGATTTACCCAAAGCTTCTTCAATCAATATGAAACCCTAGCTCTCCACACATTCCACTATCATCATCTTGAAGGTTGGATGGTTTGGGTTTTCTTATAAAGATGAAAAAGATGACATGGTGGAAGTAGCAAATGAAAGATGAGGGAGCTAGGTTCAATTTTTGGTGGAGGTTGGCAACAAACTAAAATGAAGAAGATGAAGAAGCTTGAAGAGCATGGAGAAGTCACGTAGAAGAGGAGAAAGCAAGACAAAAAAAACAAGAAATGACTTGGTCTTTCAACATAATAACGTGGGTTATGGCATGTGGTGTGGCAAGTGACAAGTCATTTCCTTATGATCTCACTTAATTTTCTTATTTAACTAGTCCATTTGTTTCCAAATTCTACTATAATTGTCTCCTAATTTTCAATGACACATGTCATTAAATCCTAAAGTCATTTATAAAAATTTCCATTTCCATTCGACTCTTATTTCTACTACTATTCATTAATTTTTCTGCTGTTTGGCATTTTCCTAGTCCAAAATACCCTTAAATTTCAGAAAATTCCCAAATTTTCACCAAAAATTTTAATTCACTACTTATACATTCCCACTCAATTTTTAAGACACAAAACCATAATTCACATCATATTCACATTAAAACAATCATTTATACCCGAAAATGTCAAATGATTGCATGAACATTTCATTTTAATTTGTGCAATAATCAATTTCACATATGTGTATGCTAACATTATGCATGAGCATGAAATGCACTTTTCTAAACTCTCATTACTATTTTCTCAATTTCATAAATCCAGGGTTCTAACCCCTAGTATGGGAACGGGATGTTACAACCTTAAACTCAAATATCAACTCATATATTGAATAATGGGTATCTTCAATACTACACAAGTATTAAATATCTCAAATACTAAACATCTTTACTATATCATGTATGTACTTGGACTTATAATAAATAAACAACTTCTAATGTATCTCTATAGATTTAATTTCCAAAATTAAGTTGTTACCTTTTTATATCCAATAAGAGATGTTCTTGGACAATTATGTTTTCAACAATTGAAAATTAAAATTATGATTTTTTGTGAGCAATAGGGCCAACTATACTCCCACTAACCTTCTTGTAGACATAATAAATTCACAATCATCTCCAAAACAAACTCTTTGAATTCATTATGAAAGTGAATCTTTCAATGTCTCGTAACCTTTCAACTATATATCAAATGTATCAACAAAGTCACTAGTTCCAAGTGCATATACTATCATAAGATTTGAAAATTTCAAATTTCATCTTACTCCCATAACTTATCTTCAGAACCATTCTCTTATAAGTATACATTGAAACAAACATTTTTTTCAACATGTTTGTAAGATTATATCCAACCTATTGGATCTCTCATAATGTTTAATTGTTCAATTTATTTATAAACTTAGAGGATAATACATGTTTCAATTAAATCATTAACTTTGAATCTTTCAAAGACTTAGCATTTCATGTCTAATTTGAAATTTTGCTAATTGATCTAATTAGAACGATTGAAGTAAGTAATACATACATCAGTATAAAAGAAAGAATATTGCATCATACAATATTTCGTATTGTATTTTCCTCCTTACATAAATACATACTTTTATGGCATTTTATTGTGAAGGTATGCACTATATAATCTCATTCCATATAGATAATCAAAAACTTTAAAACACACCACAATGACTCATCGAAGTGTTTCAGCATTCTCAATGCTTAATTTCTACTTAGATTTAAACAAATTAAACTTTTCAAAATTTTAAATCAACATTTCATTTAATACATGACTATATCATATAAATTCATTATTAATATAATGAAATATAAGTATCATCCTTTTATAAATTGTTATTATATCTAATACATCACATGTATAAATTTAACAATTTAATACCATCATCATGCTTATATGTAACTTCATGATTCTTATTATGTTGAATTAACCAACATGACATAAAAGAATAGTCTTGAATATCCAACTTTGTATTATAGCCAGTTATGTTAAGCATAAGTCTCATTTCATCCAACACATGCAAACTATTTGCATAAACTTGGATCAACTACTTTTACTCAACAATCTATTTCCTATCATGCATTGAACATTATAATAATGTTGAATCTAAACTCAATATCAAATACTTGTAAGCATGAACTAGAAATACTTATAATGTCTATCATATCTCGTATAGACAAGAAAATTCATACAATTGTTTCTTCTAATGATAATTATTATTGTTATATAGAAAAGCCTTTAATTGAATGAAATAATTTCATTAAGGTATTATACATTTTAGCTTTCATCCTTTTGCATCTTACTATCAAGGTTTTACCATACATCTTATATGTCATCAAAGTTTTTGAGACATTATTCACCTTAGAATTTTAATACAATTTGTCATCTTTAAGATTTTAACACATCTCTAAAACTTTAACACCAAATCCTCAATAAGGGTTAATAGAAAAATTGCATAATGGACATAAAAAATTTCTTTTACAACAAAAAGTACTTTAAGCAAAACTATTTTTGTAACACTTTAAACTATGTTGCTTAAAATTAATATAATGCAAATCGTAGCCCATCATAATATTAACAAGGAACAATAATAATAAATTGTTACCATATGTTAAAAAAGCAACATCTCATTCATGATGGTTCTTGGGATTTTTTGAGATTACGTTCTGCCATTCCGGGTCATCTCAGGGAGGTTATTCAGGCCATTCCTTTGCCTTTATTTACTTCGGTGTAGGATACTATGTCTTGGAGTTTTTCTTCGAATGATGCCTATTCGTTTCGAGCAGCTTATAAAGCCCTTCTTTTTGAAGAGGTGTCTAATGTTTCAGTTTCGTTTATTTTTTCTTGGTTGTGGAAGGTGGCTAGTCCACCAAAATTGCAACATTTTTTGTGGTTACTTGGGCACTCTTGTCTTTCGACGAATTCTTTGCGGTTCTCTCAGGGTTTGACTACCTCTAATTTGTGTGGAGTGTGCTCTTTATATGCTGAATCTCCTTTGCATTTGTTGCGTGATTGTAATCGTGCAGTTGCATGGTGGTAGCAGTGGGATGTTCCTCCTGATTTTTTTATTGCAACATATTTGGTTGATTGGATAGCTTTAAATCTGCATGCTTATGTTATAGGTCCTTTTGGTTTTGCCTGGGCATATTGGTTTCTGGCAAGTATTTGGTGGTTGTGGAAAGCTAGGAATTTATGGGTCTTTCAAAGGGAGTTTCTTTCTTTGGCAACTTTGAATGGTTGTGTCTTTAAGGTTGCCATGGATGTCTCCTGGACTTCGGTTTCAAAACCGAAGCTTCCAGGTGTGAGGTGTTGGATTGGTTGTACTGCTTCGCCGAATGGTTGGGTGAAGTTGAATTGTGACAGTAGTTCTATTGGTAATCCTGGGCTGACCAGTGGTGGAGGGTTATTGCATGATTCTTTTGGTCGTTAGCTAGGAGGTATTCGTTTCGAATTGGTGTTTTGACTATCTTGGTGGGGGAGTTATGGTCCATTCGCGATGGATTGATTTTTGCATGGGATCATGGTTTTCGATAGGTCATGGTAGAATCGGATAGCATGGAGGCAGTGAGGATGGTGACTTATGGTGTTATCTCTTCCCATCCCCTATCTATTCTGGTTGTGGATATTCAAGCTTTACTTGCTAAGAATTGGCTTTGTTCTATTAGGCATGTGTTTCGTGAAGGTAATTTTGCCGCAGATTGTCTGGCTAAATTAGGTCATGGCATTTCGTCATCTTTTCGAGTTTGGGAGGATATTCCTGACGCCCTTTCTTTGATTATCTGGACTGATGCCTGTGGTATTTCTTTTATGAGATAGTTTTAATTTTCTCTCATTTGTAACCAAAAAAAAAACATTAACAATTTCGATACTTTTACTTGATCCTTCTTTTATATTCTTCATGTCTCTCTGCTTTGGCTTTGATCTCCTCAATAATGGAGGACAATTTTTGAAACCGAACGAGCTCAACGTATGAAGCACAAATCCTTCCATTTAGGCTCGCTCCGTCATCGTCAACGTCTTCAAGTCACCCGATGTACAATCAGCCTCAGTATTCAGGAGTTAGTCAATTTCGTTCCTTCATCGATTCTCCTTTGGGTCATCACCAAGCATCTCTTCACTAATCTTCTCCTCCTTTTTATTCTTTTTGTGATTTTGATCTTGAATACATATTTGTATTCTTATGGATTGATATTTTTTACAATTTAAGGATTTCTATATGTAATTATATCAAATCTCTCTATGTGAACGTTGAATCTAATGCTTGATTGATTACTGTTTTGTGTTTTGCAGATGGATTAGGGATTCGAGTAACTTTAAGCCTGAGTGTTTTTTAATGCTTTTAGTTTTCTGATGCTTGTCTGTCTTGTTGTTGTTTCCCTAAATTAGGTACTGTAACCTCAATTGGCTTCATTGTCTCTTTCCCTACTCATTCACTTTTTTCTCTTTGAGGACTCTTCGACACTAGATCAGGTACTCTCATATATTATGGGTTTTTTCTATGTATAATTTCATAATTTTCTATGTTTTGAAGCATGCAAGTTCTGTTGATTGGTGTGGTGATTTCTATTTAGATATTAGAGATGTTGGGCCACGTTTTCGGAACCCAACTACTTTTGAAAAACCCTAATTAATAATACCTTAACTAGCATCGCTTCATTCATTTTTTTTTCATTCTATATCATTCAAAACAAGTCAATGTCCCGATTGAAATTTATCCCTTACTTAAACCTCAATCGATATGATCCTTCAAATTCCATCATATCTCATATCTCATCATTTAAAACAAAATCTTATTTCTCTTTTGCCATAAAATCCCACACA
>JAOSBM010000205.1:24101450-24122663 GCA_027568955.1 Erythroxylum tenue
AGCTGAATTTATAGCATTCTCAACTACAGTACAAGAGGCTGTGTGGCTTCATCGATTCCTAGTGCATTTGGGAGTCAATAAAAGTGAAAGTAATCCAGTGACCATCAATTGTGATAGTCAAGATGCCATCGCTTATACTAAAGACCCCAAATTTTATTAAGACAAAACACATAGATACCAAGTATAATTATGTGAAAGATATAGTTGCACAAGGAGAAGTGAACATGAAATATATATCTATGCAAGATATGATAGCAAACCCAATGACAAAGCCAATTTGTAGAGATGTATACATTGGGCATGTAAAATCACTAGGACTACGTAGATGTTAAAATATACTGATAAACATTTCTCTATATATGTTTACTCAGTCTAATGTCATATGTTTGGATATAATGTATGATGCGGATTATACATTGTGTATCATTTGATTCATAAATATATGTGTTTGTGTATAAATATATTTTGGGATGAATCATAAGTATATGAGACAGATTATAGATTGACCCTCTCACATGGGAAATCACCTCTAGTATTTATGCTTGCTAGAGATGAGGCATGTTTAAAGTTTATTATCTAAGTGATAATTGAGAGCGAGAAATTTAAACCATAAATGTCGCATGGAAATTGGTTTAAAGTGATTTATTAATCACTCTATCTGTCTTACGTTGCCCTAAGACCTAGGGGAGCAATTTTTGGGTGGAGTAAGATCATACGGAATATATTCATTACTCATAAATATCCTTTATAATTTAGCTAGCAATTTTGAATAGGCTATTAATATTAGATAGACTAAGTTATATAAACCAAGCAAGGCCATGTTTTTTTGTGCAAACAAAATCAGGAAAGACATGAACATCTCTTTTTTAGATGCTCCTACTTGCCAATTGAAAGGACCGATCTCGGAGTTTCCCTTTTGGAACTCGAGTGGAACCCTCCTGACGACTCCACGGTGGCCCTTCAATCGATATCTAACTTAACTAAAGGGTTCTCACAAAGCCAAGTCGTTCAACTATTAAAAACTTTTTTATACTTTAAAAGTTAAAAGCGCGAAAAATAGTGGAAACCTTTTTTATCATTTTACTAAAATATTTTGACAGTTTAACGATTGTATTTTGACCTTCCTAAAATTTTCAAAAAACTTGCATAACACATTTTAAAACACTTTTAGTATTTCATATATCATCTTAACTTTTGGAGTGGGACCTCAGGTCCACATCACAAGCAATCATAAACATACAATTCTCAACATTTTAAAAAAATCATTAAGGATCAAAGCCTTCGTAGTTCACTAAGAAAAAGATATTTACAATTTCACTAATATTCACAAGATCATACTTTTAAACTCTTTCCAAAAATACTTGACAACATATATACAAGCAATTAAGCCAATTTCAAGCAAACACATACATAAGAAAGATATATAAGACAAACACAGCAGCACCTGACTATACAATTAATCCTATAGCGGAGTCCCAACTACTACAACACCTATATGCATACCTGGGGTGATTTGTTTAAAAACATAAAAATAAGAGTGAGCTATATGAGATCAATGAGTGTTAATCAATTTACTAAAAATTTGAACTTTTCAAAACAACATAATAGAAATATTCCCGTATAGTCGTAAAGCTCATGGTAAAATAATTGTCATAGCAATTCATTCGTACATCATAACAATTGGACTCAAATAACATTTTGTAAAACGCAATTTCAATTTTTCTAAAATATTATTTCGAAAGGTTTTTTTGAAATTAAACTCATCATATAAAAGTTTTCATTTTCCTTTTTTTGCTTTTTCTTTAACCAATAAAAAGTGGTGGTAATAAGTTTTCTGAAAAATTTTATATTGAAAACGACAACCACTAAAATTGGTACCATGCAGTGCCTCTCAAATTACTTTTAAAAATATATAGTGGCGACATTATTATTTATTGTCATGAACTTCTTATACGATATAGCCCACCATAAACTTCTTTGCACTATGGTACCCTTAACCACTATATACTGGTAGTTACGGAGATGGTTCTGCATCACTTATCCTTGACTAGTTAATCACTATTTACGGAGCTGGTTCTATATCGCTTACCCGTAATAGGTTAACCACTATAAATATACCGGTATAATAACATGTATAAAATCTAGTGGTGTAACATAGGCAAAAGTAACTCTTACATTTTATGACATCTTATTTTCTAAATCAAGTATGGGAGGATTCATAATTGAATTATTTCAATGTAACTCCCAATCATATAAAATTTAACTTTCAATTAAAAATAATATATTGCCAAAGCATACGCTTATGCTAGCAATATTCACTTATAAAATTTCATTTGCATAAAACTCAACATAAACATTCATTTCATGATCAAATGAAAACCATTTGCATAAACTCAATTTAAAGTACACTCACAACTTGCTAGTCTTTATAAATAGAAACAATTTGCATAAAATCAATTTAAAGAACACTTATATGTAATCTCTTCTTTACCTACAAAAAGTGCATTTCGCTTAGGTATTTAATTCCATATTAGGAAATAAGACATTAAAACTATAAATGTGGTTTAACTAAATTTAGGATTAATATTTAATCGCATAACATATATGCCAATCGCATTTCTGCTTACTTTCGTAAGGTAACCTATTGTTATCTATTTTAAAATCTAACTTCGACAATTACTTCAATACTATCATTTATTAATTCTAACTTATCAATTTCTTCAAAACACTAACTCACACAATTCACATATGGTAAGTCATATTTCATTTATGTCTAGGTTTTTGCAAAGTTTCATCAACATCTGAAAAGGTTCAGATATGATTTAGTAAAAATTGAAAATGAAAACAAACTCAAAAATTGCAATTTCCTGCTCGTCATGTCCCTTACCTAGAATTTATACCTCTACATAGGTTTTGAGGTCTTCTAGATATTCATTCCCCTATGTCTCTAGTTTCCATAACATCAATACTATGGCCATTTGGACTTCCAAATCGTGAAATATGCACCAAATATCATAAGCTGATTCAACAAGGAGGCAATATCAGGTTGCCATTTTGAATCTCCAAATTTAATGTCATTTACCTAGAATTAGGTCAAGGTCTCTTCTAGAGATTTTTAGTACTATGTCTTAGGTTTTATCCCCAACTAGAATCACCCAATTTCGAGGTCTTCAGTTTGAGTTATGACCAAGACAATAGGACTAGTTCAAGTGAACCAAGAACTTATGACAGAATATTCAACAAAAATTGACTTTTGGATCATACCATACTAAAAACCCTAGCCATGGCAGATTCTCTCAAACTTAGTTTCTTGATTGATTTTCTTGTTTTCAACCCATAAATTCTTCTAAAATTATTATCTACTCCATGGAAAATCAAAATCACAACCAATCTTACACAAATCCATTCTATGCAAAACCCACAAAAACTAGAAATTTACGTTAGGAAAACTTACCACTTTCTTTCAATCTTTTGGAAAATTGAAGAACACTTAGTATTGATGAAACTCTCTTCAAATCATGCTTCAAAACCCATCTAAATGGAAGCTTCCGTCTTCTCGTTCTTTTTGGTCGTGAGTCACCTTGCTTCTCTTCTTTCTCTTTTATTTTTTGGTCTCTCACTTTCCCTACGTTTTTCATTCAATGTCCAGCCACCCACGTCTAAAGAAGATGAGCATTTTGCTTAATTACAAGTTTGCCCACCTTTTCCATTATAATTACACCTTTATCCTTAATAACATCTTACAATTACAACTTTACCAAAATGTCTCATATTTACACTTTTATCCCTATATTTACACTTTTATCCCTACCATTTGTCACCATTTAATTAGTTCTCTTTTAATGACTCATCAATTCACTAACTTCTTGTAAAAATACCAAATTGCCCTTTAATGAATACAAAAGGACTAAATTGTCCTTTAATGCATACAAAAAGACCAAATTGCCCTTTAATACATTTAATTCACCAACTAACCGAATTAAATTTTGAAAATATTTTACAACCGTCTTATCATTAAATTGACTATAAAATATTTAAAATAGGGTCAATACTTATTGATTAGATGCTTTAAAAAAATTTCGAATGAGTTTAAAAACCTCAATACTCATTATTCTCCAAAAAGGGCATTTTAACCCTAAACTTTTGAAACTCCTAATATTCATCTAATTAGGCTTATTATTTATCCATTTTAGTATCATTAGACTTTAATATCTATTTTGAGTATTTTTCAAATTTTCGAGGTTAGGTCCCCAGAATCACTATTCGAGTGAAAATACTATTCACCTAGATTTACTATTCATCTAGAAATATTATTCACCGAAATCATCCAGATTTCATTCAAAAGTGTCATCTAAATCTTCTAAGCACATTTCAGGGCTTTTTAAAGCTTGTTCGGACTCATTTCATAGCTTTTTGGAGTTTTCTAAAAAAATTTTCAAGAAATTTCCGATCGAATCTAGAATCATCTATGATCTATCTATGATCTCCGTCATAACCTTAATAATACATTTAAATGCTTAAATTCCTTTAGTATACCATAAATAGAACATACTCTATAAAATACATGTACAAGACATTACTTAGCACCATACTCAAAATAACATATTACACTAACCATACGGGGGGAAAGTGTTGAGATATGTAGCCTGATAATCAACTTTGGACTTTACACAAGGCCCATGATCACGGATCCAACTTTTGTATTCTCCTGGGCATATAAATACGTTGTATTCTCCTAGTGTACTGATATCGAAAACAATTCACAGTGAAATAAAATACTAGCCGCCCGTAGACGTAGCCATATCTTGGTGAACCACATAAATCTGTGTGTCTTTTGCTATTTTCGCACTTATTCTTGATTATTGTGATTGATCGTTTGTAACAACTGGTATTAGAGCTTGGTTCGTATCATAACAATCTAAAAAGATGGAAAGCGCGAAGATTCAAATTGAGAAATTCGATGGAAACAATTTCAATTTCTGGAAGATGCAGATGGAAGATTATCTGTATAAGAGAAACCTTCATGAACCTTTGTCAGGGGTGAAACTAGAAACCATGAGACAGGAGGCTTGGGATCTGAAAGATCGGCAGGCGCTAGGGTTGATTCGTTTTTCGTTGGCGAGAAACGTTGCCTTCAACATCGTTAAGGAGACAACGATTACAGTAGTACTAAAGGCTCTATCTAACATGTACGAAAAATTGTTGGCTATCAATAAGGTATATCTGATGCGTCGTTTGTTCAATCTGGAGATGTTTGAAAGTGGATCTGTCGCAGATCATATTAACAAATTTAATATAATTATCAGTTAATTAAGTTCTGTTGATATTAATTTTGATGATGAGATTAGAGCCCTGATTTTGATGTCCTCTCTACCCGAGTCATGGGACACTGTTGTTTCTGTAATTAGCAGTTTGTGTGGGTCTGAGAAGCTAAAGTTTCATAAAGTCCGAGTTGTTGTCTTGAGCGAGAGCATTCGCAAAAGGGAAATCGGAGATTCGTCTGGTAACACACTCAGTATCAACGGAAGGGGCAGGAGAAAGTTGAAAGGATGCCATAATAAATATGGTTGATCAAAATTAAAAGGGAGGGGAAAATCTAAAGGTAGAAACGAGGTCTCTTATTGGGACTGTGGTGAAAAAAGCACTTCAAGAAGGACTGCCCTACACCTAAGAAGAAGAAAGGTCAGAAGAACAATAAGTCTCATGAAGATGATGATTCTGTATGTTCTGCGGAAGGCATTAGTGACACCTTGATTCTTAGTGTGGACAATCCGGTTGACTCCTGGATGCTTGATTCCGGTGCATCATTCCACTATACTCCGAGCAGAGAGTTATTCCATAATTTCAAGTCTGAAAATTTTGGGAAGGTGTATCTTGCTGATAATAAAGCCTTGGAGATTGCAGGAAAGGGGGATGTGTGTATCCAGATCTCAGATGGAGGTAAATAGAAACTGCAAGATGTTAGATATATTCCTGACTTGAAGAACCTGATTTCTAATGGTCAGTTGGATAGTACGGGATACAAGGCAGTGTTCTTCGGGGAGAGTTCTTGGAAAATTGTGAAGGGAGATATGGTGATATCACGGGGCACAAAATCTGAAACTTTATACAATACCGCAGGGTGTTTAAACATGGTTGTTGTAGTTGATAGTACATCGAGCTCAAGTCTGTGACATAACAAACTAGGACATATGAGTCAGAAGGGGATGAAGATGCTAGCTTTAAAGGGGTGTCTGCAAGGTTTGAAATATGTTGATATGGGTTTTTTTGAGAGTTGTGTTCTAGGAAAGCAGAAACGGGTCAGTTTCACAAAGGCTAGCAGAGAACCAAAGGCAGTTAGAACTAGTACACACAGACGTGTGGGGGCCATCTCCAGTCTCCTCTCTTGGTGGTTCCAGATACTACATCACCTTCATTGATGACTTCAGCAGGAAGGTATGGGTTTACTTTCTAAAACATAAATCAGATGTGTTTGTTACCTTCAAGAGGTGGAAGGCTGAAGTTGAAAATCAGACTGGGTTAAAGATTAAATGTCTAAGGTATGATAATGGTGGAGAGTATGACTCTACAGAATTCAAGAAGTTCTGTGCTGATGAGGGAATCAAGTGCACCAAGACAACTCCTGACAAGGCAAGATAGAATGAGATTACTGAAAGGATGAACAGAACGTTGAATGAGCGAGCAAGAAGCATGAGACTACTTGCTGGGTTGCCAAAAAAGTTTTGGGCAGATGCAGTGAGCATGACAACTTACTTGATAAATAGAGGACCTTCAGTTCCTTTGGGTTTCAAGATGCCAGAAGAGGTTTGGTCGGGTAAGGAGGTCAAGTTTACTCACCTGCAGATTTTTGGGTGTGCTGCCTATATTCAGGTTGATCCAGAGAAGAGAGAAAAGCTTAATGCAAAGGCTTTGAAGTGTTATTTCATTGGGTATGGTTCAGATTAGTTTGGATACAGATTTTGGGATGAAAAGAATAGGAAGATCTTGAGACACTATGATGTGACATTTGATGAGAATGTCCCGTATAAGGACAAGCTTGGGGTGCAATCTAAAGATGCAAAAGAAGTGGGAGCTGAGGTTCAATTGCAAGAAAATCTAGAAAATATTGCTGCAAAATCAGAACAGCAACCAGTCACACCTGAGCCAGTGTTGAGGAGATCTACCAGGGTTATCAGTCCACTAGAAAGGTATTCACCATCCTTGCATTATTTGTTGTTGATTGATGGAGGGGAACCAAAATCCTTTGATGAGGCTTTGCAGGTGAAGGATTCAATCAAGTGGGAGCAAGCCATGGATGATGAGATATGGTCACTTGAGAAGAATGATATTTGGGAGTTAACTGAGTTGCTTGTAGAGAAAAAGGCTCTATTGAACAAGTGGGTCTATAGGATCAAGAATGAAACTGATGGTACAATTAGGTTCAAGGCTCGATTGGTGGTTAAGGGATAGTCACAAAGAAAAAGGTATTGACTACACTGAAATATTCTCTCCTGTTGTGAAGCTAACTACAATCAGAA
This sequence comes from Erythroxylum tenue, assembly GCA_027568955.1. Lineage (NCBI taxonomy): Eukaryota > Viridiplantae > Streptophyta > Magnoliopsida > Malpighiales > Erythroxylaceae > Erythroxylum > Erythroxylum tenue. Next base: position 24,108,968 of record JAOSBM010000205.1, read on the forward strand.
TTTTTCTGAGTATTGTTGCAGCAGAAGACTTGCACCTTGAGCAGATGGATGTAAAAACAACATTTTTACATGGAGATCTTGAGGAAGAAATCTACATGCAGCAACCTCAGAGATATGAGATTCCTGGTAAGAAACACATGGTGTGTAAGCTTAAGAGGAGCTTGTATGGATTGAAGCAGGGTCCAAGAAAGTGGTACAAGAAGTTTGACTCCTTCATGTTCAAAAACAGTTGTCACAGGAGTGAAAAGGATCAATGTTGTTACATCAAGAAGTTTACTGACTCCTTTGTTATTTTACTCTTGTATGTGGATGATATGTTGATTACAGGTTCAAGTATGGAGGAGATAAATAATCTTAAAGGGAGATTGTCATCAGAGTTTGAGATGAAAGATTTGGGTGCAGCAAAGCAGATTCTAGGGATGGGGATTTCCCAAGACCGATCTGCTGGAATTCTAAATCTGTCTTAGGAGCAATACATTGAGAAGGTGTTGTCCAAGTTCGGAGTTGATGAAGCTAAGCCCAAGAGCACGCCTTTAGCTAACCTTCTCAAATTATCAAAGGAGCAATCACCCAAGACAGCTGAGGAACATGAACATATGGCAAAAGTTTCTTATGCCTCAGTTGGAAGTTTGATGTATGCTATGGTCTGCGCTAGGCCTGATATAGCACATGTAGTGGGAGCTGTGAGCAGATACATGTCAGATCCAGGGAAAGATCATTGGGAAGCTGTGAAGTGGCTTCTGAGATACTTGAAAGGAACAATTAACACCTCACTTTGTTATGAGAATGGCAAGGTAGTACTAGAGGGTTTTGTTGATGTTGATCTTAGTGGAGATGTGAATTCAAGAAAGAGTACATCCGGGTATGTCTACACTATAGATGGGACAACAGTGAGCTAGATGTCTAAACTTTAGAAGTGTGTCTCTATATCATCTGCAGAGGCTGAATATGTTGCAATAGCTGAAGCTGGTAAGGAGATGATATAGTTGACTGGTTACTTGGAAGAGTTGAGCAAGAAGCAGCATGACAAGGTTCTCTTCACTAATAGTCAGAGTGCCATAGAGCTGGTGAAGAATCCAGTATATCATTTTAGAACTAAGCACATCCGACGCAAGTACCATTTCACTCGCAGTTTGGTGGAAGATGGTGAAATGTGTTTGAAGAAGATTGATGGTGCTAAATATCCAACAGATATGTTGACTAAAGGTGTTGATGCTGGAAAACTGGGACTATGCAAGGCCTCAGTTGGTCTTCTACCATAGCGTGGGAGATGTTGCGACTAGGTGAGTTTGTTGGGTACATTGGCATGGAGAATGAAGATGATAGGGTTGACTGGATCAGTCTCTAAGTAGGATAATTGTTGAGATGTAGAGCTTGATAAGGTGGGGTTTCAGGGGCAGTAGCCCCAGGTGAAATTATATTAGACCTTTTGTATTCTCCTGGGCGCATAAATATGTTGTATTCTCTTAGTTATCGATATCGAAAATAATTCACAGTGAAATAAAATACTAGCTGCCTATGGACGTAGCCATATCTTGGTAAACCACAAAAATTTGTGTCTTTTGCTATTTTCGCACTTATTCTTGATTATTGTGATTGATCGTTCGTAATAGAAAGTATTGTCAATAAACCAACTGCAAAACTCCAACCTCATCTTCGTAGAATTCAACAACTAGATATAAGCAAGAGAGGAGATTACAAGAGGCAACTCTCGAGTTTACATCATAAACCTAGGTTCATGCATGTAAAGGTTATGGAAGGAGAGGAACAAGCGATGCTTCCAAAGGCTGGAAACAGGGGAGGAGGATGTAACGAGGAGCATCACCGAGTCCATTCAATTACAACTAATGGCTAATGAGATTAAGGAAACTTGCAGTAGGGATATTATTAAGGCTTGGGAGCTGTAAAAGATGATTGTTTTTGCGGAATAATTTTCAGCTGTCTGCTGTATTATTTCTTGGACTTTATATTTATATACATGTTGAGTTATCTGAGCCATACATGTGTTAAATGGTACAAAATAAATGAAGGGTAGAGATTCAATCAGTTATAACAAATTGTCCTGTCCAGCTGGTCCCTTTGCTTTGTTTGTATTGTAGCAGAGTCACGTGATTTGGGTGCCCCCTTTTCTCTCGAATCTTCTTCTCTAACAGGAGCTAAACTACCCAAAAGTACAGACAAGGAACCAGAATCCACAAGCAGGGCGTGGAGATTCAAAACTTTAAACTAATGCTGGAGCTAATCAGGAACTAGAATTCACACACATTCCAACCAAACAAACTTTAATACTAATACCTAAGTTAAGGAAAAAACAGAAGAGGATGAACTCTCAGGGGAAAGCTAAGCGAGCTCTAGTCCAAGCGGAGAGGGAGAATAGGTGGATCAAATCAAAAGAGGAGCTTGTCAAAGACCATAATTCAAGAGAGGAGCTCACAAATTTTGCTCTAGTTTACAACTTATAAAAGAGAAAACAGAATTAAGGTTGAGCTAAAATGCTGTAACAACAGAAAGGAAGGAACAAAAGAGTGGATCAAGAGCCTTTAACATTCAACTATCAGGAAAACAACTCCGGAACGTAGCATGAAAGAGTAAGAATTGGCAAAAAAGATCACCGGTAGGGAGAAGGTACTAGGAGCAAAAACTCGGTTTAGGTGGCGTGTAAGACAATGGAGGGACACCTCTCCAAAGGAGACAAAAGTAGACGAGTGTTCAAGTTGAGATCGATTGACAATGGGCTTACCCACGTGTAATATTCAAAAGTTAAGGTATTCCTTAGTCTGTTGTGCAAGTTGTAGACATACAGTGATGTTGGTATTTTTGTCATGATTTTCAAACATCGTGAGGTATTATTTTATTAATGAATTATTTAATTTCTCAAAAAATGTCATTTATAAATAACATAATAATATACTCATTATTTTCCTTAAGCTCCCAGTCTCTTTTTAAATTACATATACTTTCGTTATTTATTTTACTTAAACATCATAAAAATATATATAAGTCTTATGTATGCGATTCTTTTCTTTTATCAAATTGACTATCAAGTTTTTCTTAAATTGAACGTTTATATAAAAGTCATCAAATATTACTTTTTAAAATTTATTAATATACAGTATTATCGTTTTATGATAAGATAAATAACACTTCAAGATAAAAAAATAACTATGCAAGAATTACAATTTATTAATAATATAAATATATAATCAATTTGAGAATAATATGACAAGATAATTATTAATAAGAATTAAATGAAGATATTTATACTTTATTTTAAAATCATATTCTATTAAATAAATTTAATTTTTAATTAAGAAAACGTTTCACGATATAATTTAGGTTGAACATTTTGAGATATCGATAGACTTTAAATAATATATTAATTCCAATAAATATAATATATAACTATAAAAATGAATTTTGAAATAGGAGTTTATATAGGATATACTTATTCTATCCCGTTGGGTTAATCAATCTTTCGACAGAGACATCCTCCACCGAGGTGTCTCCGCACTCTAATTCTGGCGCGAAAGTCGAAACAAATGGTTATTCATTTTTTAGGGTTACAAAAGGTAAACCTCGGCAATGGGGTCGTGAAAGAGAATGGCAAAGGACAACAGTGAAGAGTCCTCCATTGCGACGTCGTCGCAGTCGCCTGTGGTTATCTTCGCTCATGGTGCCGGTGCTCCTTCGTCTTCTGATTGGATGATTAGGTCTCTCTATCCCTCTCTCTTACTCTATAATTTCAGGGAAGATTCTGAATTGGTATTTTCTACATTTTTTCGAGCCTTGAATATCATGAGTTTTACAGATGGAAGGAGTTGTTGGAGAAAGCTTTGCACGCCGTTGAAGTTGTCACATTTGACTATCCGTGTTAGTTAACTTTTGTTGTATCCATGTTTTTGCTTACTCTTCGGTCTGTTTTCCTGCAAAATGAAACAAATACGATTTATTTGACCCGCTAGATGATTGTAGATTTAGTTGAACGTTCAGTGAAATCTTACTCTTTTATTGGCAGATTTTTCTGGTAAAAGAAAAAGGGTTCCACCTAAAGCTGAGAAATTGGTGGACTTTCATAAAGATATAGTCAAAAAGACTGTTGCTAAGTACCCACGTCATCCTCTTATATTGGCTGGGAAATCCATGGGTTCAAGGTACAATTTTTCTTTCTGTTCAAACACTTACGGTCTGTGTGGTTTACGGAATAGAACAGATAAGGAATAGAATAGTTATTCTTTGTAATAGAAAAGATGAGGAATAGCATAGAATGAGTATTACTTTGTTTGGTTTAAGGAATGGAATAGATAAAGAATTTCTATTCCATTGTTTGGTTTGAAAATATAAACTTGGAATAGGAAATGAATAACCAACAAAAAGACTAAAATATCCTTATTATTATTATTATTATTATTACTTATTAATTATTATTATAAATTTTCTATTTATTATTATTCTATTTATTATTAATTTTATCAATTAATTATATTCTTATTTTTATTATTAAAAATCCTAGTTATGATTAATTTTCTTCTTCTTCTATTTATTATTATTATTGTTATTATCATTATTATACATAATTAATTTTCTTCTTATTATTTTTATTAGCATTATTATACATAATTAATTTTCTTATTTTTATTATGATTATTAAATTCTTTATTATTATTATTATTATACAAAACTAATTTTCTTATTATTATTTTTATTATAATTATTAAACAAAGTTAATAATAACAGCCAAAATTGGTAATAACATGAAAAAGAAAGTAAAAAATCAAAACAACACCATTACAATTTTTTGCCATTTCTCTCTTCGAGCTCAATCAAGAGGAATTTTTACTTCCCCATCAGTGATCTCCTGTTGCAAGTCTTTAGGATCCTTACCATCGACCGTACACCCAACAGACACGCAAGTGCCAAGAATCTCCTTGACGGTCCCACTTAAACCCTTAGCCATCAACCTGGGCCGCATGACCTTCGCAACCTCAATCACATCATCCAGAGAGATGTTCCCGTTGTGCTTGATGTTCTTGGTCTTCTTGCGGTCACGCTCCAGTTCCTTCAATGCCTTGATGTCCAGTGTTGCGGCGGATGGCACGACAGTGACCTTTGCCTGACGATTTTGCACCGTCAGCTTAACGGTTACACGCAAGCCCTTCCAATCCTTTACAATCTCTTTGGTGATGTCTTCACCGATCTTTTTCGGAGACAGACCCAAAGGTCTGATCTTTGTAGCGAGAGACGAAGCTGCGTTATACAGACCCAAAGCTGAGAAGGATAAATTTGTCTTCAAAAGAATAGAAAGTCGTCGAATAGATAAAGATAAGTTGGGGGAAGTTTTATCTATTCTTCAAATTTAAGAAATGACATTCTTGAAGATTACCTATTCTGTGTTTGGTTAGAAACCAAACACAAGTTTAATAATAACCTGGGAATAGCAAAGGAATAGAATTGCTATTCTTTTGAACCAAACATACCGTTAGTTCTCTCATATTCTCTATACGGAATAGTTACTTTGAAATCTGAAATCTTCATTGATAGTCCTCCAACTACTTTGTAGGCCTATGTGTTAGCAAGGGACAAGATTGAAGAGCCCCTTAGGCCATCTCCAACCAACACACTAAAAAACTAAATTTGGTATTTTAGTAATTAAATTTAAAATATATATTACTTTACACAAAATATATCACTTTACAACTTTTGGTAATGAATAGTAACACACCAAATTTGGTGTGTTACTATTCATTTGGTGTGTTAGTATTCATTACACCAAAATGGTGGTCTTGGGAATCCAACTTTGGTGCCTTTGTTGGAATGGATTTAACACACCAAAACACCAAATTTGGTATTGTAGTCTGTTGGTTGAAGATGGCCTTATTCTTCTTGCGGTTATATTGTCTCATTTCTTGCGGCGATAAAATTAGAGATAACTTTCGTCAGCAAATGTACATTGATCGGTGTCCCATCAAACATTGTGCAATGTAAATATGAACAGTCTCTGTACAGCTTAATGAAAGTTTATACCATTAACATGCATAACTCTTTTATGATATCTGCTTATTTGAAAGTAGTATTGAGTTTTTGACTGCTTCCACTTTTATTGAATCTTAGTTTTGATTCTAGCAGCCAGATGTTATATTCGATTTGACCCTTACTGATGATTTTTAGAGTTGTAGGTACAGGCTACAACTAGTAAGCAAAAAACACTTTTTTCTTAATGCCAAAGGCAATGAAAGGACTTTAAGCTATTAACATGTCACAAACTTTCAAGCATATGATCTCATTACTGCTTTGTTGATGATTTTTTTTTAATAATTCTGGCTCATTGTAGGGTGAACTGCATGGTAGCTTCGGAGCTTGACATTGCTGCTTCAGCAGTAATTTGCTTAGGTTACCCACTCAAGGTCTTTTGCTATTCATACATACCAGTTCAGTTCCATGTTAATATAAATGGTCTAAAACTTGTCACTTTTATTTCACATCCTTTATAATGATTAGTGTGTCAATTAAATTATTGTAACCAGTCAATTGTGCACTTACCTTTTTTTTAATCTACTGTGTATAGAAGCGGTCTAGTTTGTTATAAGAATCTTTGAATAATCTATCATCTACAGTTAGTAAAGGTTTGAGCTAGAACAGAGGACACACTTCTCTTTTTCGTTGTACACATCAATAGTTTATTGTTTCATTCACTAGTTGCAGTTTTCATGAAGAAGCATACACAAAATACTGATCAGTTGCCTATACTATCAGGGTAGGAATGGAGCTTTGAGGGATGATATTCTATTGCAACTCACTATTCCTGTCATGTTTGTGCAGGTACTATTTTTGGTCTTACTTCTAAACTTTCTAAAACAAATTAGATTAGTAACAGTTAAGAAGGCTCAATTGTCTTCAACTGTCATCTCCTTTTGCCTGTAATTGCGGACACCTTATGGGAATAGGTGGGCTTATGTTTCATATCTGACTTAAATGTAACAAATTTTTATAAAAGGAAACATCAGGTGATGAACTTAACCGTTCCTCTTAACTACTTTAATTTAAGGTGTCTTCTTAAATATTGATTTTCCCTTATTCTTACATTGCTTTCATGGGTCCTTTTTTTTATTTTCCCCAACTGGCTTACATTTAAAGGGCAGCAAAGATGGGTTTTGTCCAATTGAAAGGTTGGATGCTGTCCGCAAGAAGATGAAATCACAGAATGAGTTACATGTGATTGATGGTGGAGACCACTCGCTGAAGATTGCCAAGAAGCTTCTCCAGCTGAAGGGAACCCAAGATGAAGCTGAAGAACTTGCTGTTCAGGCTGTTGCATCATTTGCTTCCAAGGCTATCGGATGGAAGGAATAGCTACAGCTTTGAGATGTTTATGCAGATTTTGCTCCTAGGGAAGGTTCTTTTTTGATGTTTCCCTGTGATATGTTTGTATATATTTTGATTTATGCTTGGCTTTGATATCTTTGTCTTGCTTTCCTGCCTTTTATAATCGATCTATACTATGTTCTGTGTTAGGAAATTGCGTGGACTAGCCTTCATTGTTGGAATTTTAGCATACCTTTTATATTCTGACTATACTATGTTCTATGTTAGGAAACTGCGTGGACTAGCCTTCATTGCTGGTATTTTAGCAGAAAATGTTGCATATTCAGACTTGATTTAAGATATTTCAGAGATCTACTTGTGAAAATGTCTTTTTGTTTCTCCGATTTAAGAGTCGCAACGTTTAATTTTCTGTAATTTATCCAAACACGCCACCATTCTGATGTAGATACACACTAACTCACCATTATAGTTTTTGACAAGAGTCTTACATGTTTCTTACCAACCACTTGAATTGAGCTAACCCAGGTTTTATCAAAAATGGGATAAACCACTCCGACTTTAAGAATTTAAGGATTTCCATCTTTTATTATGTCTATGATAGGTGGGTTTAATATTCTTTATCAATTAGGTTTGCCTCCCTCTTTAAGTAAGATGTAGTGTATCCATGTAAACGGACTGATTTCTTTATGTCTGCAATCATCTGACCAATAACGATATTGTTCTCCTTAAATACTTGCATAAGGTTCCTCTTGTAAAGCACTAAGCTTACTAGAGATGATCAATGGTAACCCCTTTCTGTCCCTGAGAAACACGTATTTAAAGGTGACTAGGGAGAGGCATCAAATTTGGAGTGGGTGCCTGCAAAATAGAGCGTGAAGTTCTCTTGTTAGAAATTGGGAACAAGATATAAGAAACGTTACCTGACTTTGTTTTTATCTTTGGGAGATCATTTATTGTTGCAATAGTTTCTTGCAAATCAACATTCAAGGTTATTTCCTCCTTTTCTTCCTCAAGATTTTTATAATTGGAAACTTTTAATGCATCTTCTTCCTCAGGTTCATATGTTAAAGAATCGATAATATCAATCAAATAAACTCTCTAGAATTCTATTCTTTGACTTCTCTCTTGGGAGTTTACCTATTTGCCCTTCAACCAAACTTTCTTTCTTTTCTTTTTTCCCCCATTTTTAGTATTTTCCTATACAAGGTGTTTGATTTATTTCCACTTTGGGTATCTCCCCACTGGGAGCAACCTTGGAGGAGGCTCGGGAAGCTTCAAATCTTCTTGTCATGGAGTCTTTGAATCAGTCATTGAAAGGGAAGATGGCAACTATTGCATAAAACTTATCTACTAAAAGAGCCTGGACTAACATACTAGTAGCATCTTCTTCAAAGTGTAAACCCACATACTTTCAAGGTGTATTGGTGGACGGAGTGCTCACTTCTCCGGTGGAATTACTTCAAATAGGAGTTGTTGCTTAGTCTTAGTACTAGTAGGATACTTTTTAGGCAAAAGGCCAACATTTCGTTAATTATCTCCTTGAAAATGCAATTTTTTAATTTTCCAGCATTTCCATTGGTTAATGCTTGGGCTGGAGAAATAGCTAAACAGGATTGGAGAAAATCTTACTCATTGAAGATGAGTCCTTGGTCTTTACGTTTGCCAATGATAAATGTTTACTTGAAATCTTAAAGCAGGGACTGGCACATCACAGGCCAACCTATATTCTTGCTTAAATGGGGACCAAGACTGGAGTTAGATAGAGGAAAAATTGGCACCATATTGTTATGGATTAATTTCCACAATGTCCCCCTGGTGTACTGGAGAGGGGTTTAGCTTTTTAGTAACCTCAGTTGGGAATCCTTTTAGCCTAGACTCATGAGCTACGCAGATGGAAAGACTTTATTATGCCATAATTTATGTGGAAGTGAGTAGAGATAGGGAACTTCCTGAGGCTATCTTAGTTATGAAATTAAATGAACGTGGTGAGTTAACTAAATCAGACGTCAGTTTGACATATTCTTAGAAACCATTGACACGCGATCACAAATGGAGACCTATAGGGAGGGTTTTTAACACTGGGAGTTATGATAAACTTATGGGAATCCCTCCCACAGCAGGTGAGCATAACTCTTCTAAAATACCCAACTTAGAAACTAGCTCCAAATCTAGGAAGAAGCTAACACTACTATAGTTAATAACCGTTTAGAGAAAATCCCTTCACTTTCTCCTTGCACCAAATCCCATTCTAAGGAAAGTCTGACTGAGCTTCAAGCTAGATCTATGGAAGAAGATGGTTAGAAACCCAGACAGTATGCTTTGCCTCCTCAGGAAGAAATATTAATTGTGGAGGTAGTTGAACCTGCTCAAACTATGAGTAACATTATAGAATATGAAGACTTAGATCGATTCTTTTTGAATGATCCTCTTAAAAGGCAATATATCAAGGAGTTCTTTTTTTGGAAAAGAAGCTTGTTATTTTAGATTTAATGGAAACTAAATTAAAAGATAATCACCTCTAGTCTTACATAAGCTTTTTAGGGTTTGAATGGAAGATTATTTCAAATCATTGTCATCACTTCAATGGAATGGTTGTTATTGCTTACAACTCTAATAAGGTACAAATTTTGAACTCTTGCTCCTTAGATCAACTTATTCGTTTGTCTTGTAGCTTGGAAAGTTCCTCATCTTTGTTTGAAGTTTCCATAGTTTATATTGCCAATTTTGGGTACCAAAGGGCCAAGCTATGGGAGGATGCCAAAAATATTAATGCCTCTATAAATCATCCTTGGCTATTGGCTGGGGATCTTACTTGTGTGCTATCCTTATTGGAAGAAAAATGGCATAGAATTAAGATAAGAGGACTAAGAAGGAACTGAAAGAAATAATCCACACTCTAAGCATGGTTGAGCTGAGGTATGGCGGAAATTTCTTCATTCGAAACAATAAACAGTAGGGATTGTATTTCATCAAGAAAAAACTTGACAGAGTTATAATTAATCAATAATGGTTCTCAAGGTTCCCTGATTCTTTTACTCACTTGGGAGAACCATTATGCTCTAATCACTTACGGATTGAAATTTTAAAACTCAGTTCAGTTTCTAGCATAATGATTCCCTTCAAGTTTTTCAATTGTGATCTTACCAAGAAAGAGGGATTTGAAGAAGTGGTCAAATCTGCCTAGAACATTAAGGTGTTAGGTTTTAGAGCTTACCGGTTGATGATGGAGCTTAAGTTTGTCAAGGAGGCTCTAAAGGAGTTCTCAAAACTTTCAACTCTAAGAACTAATCTGAATATGCAACTACCTAAGGATAATCTCAATAAAGCTCATGACGACTGCTACAACTTTCCTTATAGTTTAGAACTTAGAGCCATTGAAGCTTCGAAGCTCTAAGAATTCAATTCATCCTCACAATGCACAATTCCATTTTAAAACAAAAGGCTAGGATTTGAAGGCTTAAAGAAGGGGGGCTCAATGCCAAATTCTTCCATAACTCCGTTCTTGCTCATAGGAAGAACAAAAACTCTATGCTTTAAGATGAACATGATGTTTCTCATTTAGGTAATGAGATGATTGAATCAATCACTTTGGTTTATTTCAAGAGATTATTGGGGCTTGATGCTATCTGTGTAAATAGGAACTTGAATCTAACGTTATTTATCAGGAAAAAATATTTTGCAGATGAAAGAATTCATGGCCAGGCTAGTAACTGAGCTTAAGATCGAACAAACCTTATTTAGTTTGAATCCTTCTAAAGCCCCTAGACCTGATGCTTATAGTGATCACTTCTTCCAAGCTACTTGGGGTATCACATAAAGTTTACTGGTGGAGTCGATCCATTAATTTTTCTCTAACTCAAGGATGCTTAGGGAGATGAAAAAAAAACTTATGTTTGTCTTATACCTAGGTGCTCTAATCCAAGCTCCGTGTTGGATTATTTCCCCATTTCCTGTTGTAATGTTTCATACAAAGTGATCTCTTAAATACTAGCTAGCAGATTAATAGCTGCCCTTAGAGAATTATTCAATCACGCTCAAGGTTCATTTATAGTTGGCAAAACTATTAGTGACAATATTATGCTAGTTCGAAAGTTGATGAAGGATTATGACTTTAAAAGGCCTATTAGAAGCTATCCACTTAAAGTGGATTTCTCTAAAGCATTTGAAATGATTAGCTAGGACTTCATCATAAGTTGTATAGTTGCTTTTGATTTTCCTACTACTTATGGAGGTTGTAGCAAAGAATGCATAGCTTTAACATCCTATAGCATTTTTGGTTAATGGGGTTCTAATCAGTACTTTTGAGTGGACCAAAGGAATTAAATAGGGGGATCCTCTTTCCCTTTATCTTTTCAGCTTGGTCATTAAGGTTTTTAATCTAGAATGATTGAGCTTTTGATCTCTAACAATAGCATATTTGTATTTCGCCACAAAAGTAGGGGCTTAAGGATTAGTCATTTGGCTTTTGTTGATGACCTTATGATTTTTTGTGGAATTGACACATATTCTCTAAGCCTCTTAATGAGAATCCTCAAGGAGTTTTCCATTATGTTAAGACTTAAAATCAATCTTCAGAAAAGTTGTTTCTATATCTCCTTAGACTCCTAACATTTTGAGGAGCTCAGTGGCATTACTGGTTTAGCTCCTCTTCACCATCACTACTAAAAAGCCTAAATTCTCTGACTGTAATTAATTGTTTGAGGCTCTCAAATCAATAATTAGTGTATGGTAGAATATATATCTTTCTATAGCTAAGAGACTGCAACTTATTTCTTTAGTCCTAAGGAGTCTCCACATACACTAGAGTGCTTATATCTGCATGCCAACGAAAATAGTCAAGGAGCTAGACAGATGCATCAAACATTTTACTTGGACTAGTAAAGCTAAAGACTTAAGGGGAGCCAAAGTGAAGTAGGAGATCCCTTGTCTCCTTAAACAGGAAGGAGACCTTGTATAATCTGAATTTCAATCATGCAAAAATTATTGCTGATTAAGAGAGTATGAAGATTACTCAATGACAAGGAAGCCTTATGGCTAAAATGGGTTAATGAGTGCTACGTAAGATACATAGATTTCTAGTAGTTGAGTATTACAAGGGAGCAATCATGGGTCTTAGCTCAAATGTTAAGATTAAGGGAACAAATATAACCCCTTGTCAAACATAATATAGGGAATGATACTAGAGCTTGGTTTTAGTTAGACAACTAGAGTGATTTTGGTCCTTTGCTTAATAGGTTAAACTAATGCAGTTGATAATTAGAATTCCTCTCAAAGCTAAATAAGCACAATTGTTGAAGGAGTAAACTGAAACTGCAATTTTAGAGGTTCTAGTAGTTTAATAGCTTTGTTACCTCAACATAATCCTTCATAAGAGGAAGATAAAATATATTGGTTGGGAATAACTCAAGGAATTGTTGGAGATGGGTCCCTCTCACATGGAGGGACTCATTCCAACATTGCGGCAGTCCGAGTCGCAATTGTTCTTTGTTGATTCAAATGGTAGGTGGTGATCTTTTGGTAGGCGCCGTTTTCATCTTCTGCCAAAGTTGACGCCACCAACATTGAAGAGAAGCTCGCGAACTGCCTCACGCCTCCTGTCTATAAATAGGCAGGAGATGAAGAACTAAAATAATAACAAAAACAGATAAAGAGAAACCAGAGTTGTTTTGTTCTGAAGTTGGGAATTTATTCCTAAAGGCTTGGTGAGTGACAAAATAGTGAGGTTAGTGTTTTTAGGTTGGGAAACACCTTTTGAGCCACTATTTTGGTTTTATCTCTGTATACCTACTGTTTATAATAGTAGAAAAAATATTCTGAGTTTTGTCCGTGGACGTAACCCAAAGTTAAGGGTGAACCACGTTAAATATTTTGTGTCCATTTTGTTCCTTTTTATTTTTCCTTTTCACAAAATACACCCGCTGCGCCCAACAAGTGGTATCAGAACTAGTTTTCATTGGAGGTATTTTTTGAAAAGAAGAACATCACCAGGAAGAGAAAATTCCAACGAATTTTTTGGCGTGATCCGTTCGAAAAGTTGACGTAAAACGGTAAAAGTAATGAATAGTACTTTTAGTGTTTTACGTTGTTTTAATTAAATTGCAAGGTGACGTACTGTGCAGCAATAGTAATTGGGTCCCACGGTACTATTTAAGGTACTATTCACAGTTACTATTCATCGGGTCCCGCGAGACTATTCTAGTAGGGTCTGACGATACTATTCTGGTGGTACTATTCTTGTGGGGTCCGACGACACTATTCCGATCCCGTGGTGAAAATTTAGAAGATATCTTTCTGCCAACTTTTGACGTCCTGGTTCCATATTTGAGGTCGGTTTTCTCAAATTTGGCTTAATTTGGCAAATGGAGGTGAAGACGAG